>CAWVNZ010002763.1:0-154810 GCA_963930735.1 Dioctria linearis | reverse complement strand
AATAATTTACTGTAGAAAAGGCAATCCCTGCGCAATTAAAATTTGCGACAGTAAAAAATTATTTTTTGCAAAATTTACTGTAGAAAAGGCAATCCCTGGCGGATTTGAAACTTCCGACAGTAAAAAAATTATTTTTTGAACAATTTACTATAGAAAAGGCAATCCTGGCGTAATTAAATTTGCGACAGTATAAAACTATTTTTTGAATAATTTATATAGAAAAGGCAATCCCTAGCGCAATTAAAATTTGCGACAGTTAAAAACTATTTTTTTAATAATTTACTATAGAAAAGGCAATCCCTGGCGTAATTAAAATTTGCGACAGTAAAAAATTATTTTTTTGAATAATTTACTATAGAAAAGGCAATCCCTGGAGTAATTAAAATTTGCGACAAAAAAAAATTATTTTTTGAATAATTTACTATAAAAAAGGCAATCCCTGGCGTATTTAAAATTTGCGACAGAAAAAAATTAATTTGTGAGAAATTTACTATAGAAAAGGCAATCCCTGGGATATTTAAAATTTGCGACAGTAAAAAATTATTTTTTTGCAAATTTGCTATAGAAAAGGCAATCCCTGGCGTATTTAAAATTTCCGACAGTAGAAAATTATTTTTTGAATAATTTACTATAGAAAAGGCAATCCCTGGCGTATTTAAAATTTGCGACAGTAAAAAATTAATTTGTGAGAAATTTACTATAGAAAAGGCAATCCCTGGGATATTTAAAATTTTCGACAGTAAAAAATTATTTTTTGCAAAATTTACTATAGAAAAGTCAATCCCTTGCGTATTTAAAATTTGCGACAGTAAAAAATTATTTTTTGAATAATTTACTACAGAAAAGGCAATCCCTGGCGTAATTGAAATTTGCGACAGTAGAAAATTATTTTTTGAATAATTTACTATAGAAAAGGGAATCCCTGGCGTATTTAAAATTTGCGACAGTAAGAAATTAATTTGTGAGAAATTTACTATAGAAAAGGCAATCCCTGGGATATTTAAAATTTGCGACAGTAAAAAATTATTTTTTGAATAATTTACTATAGAAAAGGCAATCCCTGGCGCAATTAAAATTTGCGACAGTAAAAATTATTTTTTGAATAATTTACTATAGAAAAGGCAATCCCTGGCGTAATTAAAATTTGCGACAGTAAAAAATTATTTTTTGAATAATTTACTATAGAAAAGGCAATCCCTGGCGTAATTAAAATTTGCGACAGTTGAAAATTATTTTTTGAATAATTTACTATAGAAAAGGCAATCCCTGGCGCACTTAAAATTTGCGACAGTAAAAAATTATTTTTTGAATAATTTACTATAGAAAAGGCAATACCTGGCGTATTTAAAATTTGCGACAGTAAGAAATTAATTTGTGAGAAATTTACTATAGAAAAGGCAATCCCTGGGATATTTAAAATTTGCGACAGTAAAAAATTTTTTTTTTGCAAAATTTACTATAGAAAAGGCAATCCCTGGCGTATTTAAAATTTGCGACAGTAAAAAATTATTTTTTGAATAATTTACTATAGAAAAGGCAATCCCTGGCGCAATTAAAATTTGCGACAGTAAAAAATTATTTTTTGAATAATTTACTATAGAAAAGGCAATCCCTGGCGCAATTAAAATTTGCGACAATAAAAAATTATTTTTTGAATAATTTTCTATAGAAAAGGCAATCCCTGGCGTAATTAAAATTTGCGACAGTAGAAAATTATTTTTTGAATAATTTACTATAGAAAAGGCAATCCCTGGCGTAATTAAAATTTGCGACAGTAAAAAATTATTTTTTGAATAATTTACTATAGAAAAGGCAATCCCTGGCGCAATTAAAATTTGCGACAATAAAAAATTATTTTTTGAATAATTTACTATAGAAAAGGCAATCCCTGGCGTAATTAAAATTTGCGACAGTAGAAAATTATTTTTTGAATAATTTACTATAGAAAAGGCAATCCCTGGCGTTTTTAAAATTCGCGACAGTAAGAAATTAATTTGTGAGAAATTTACTATAGAAAAGGCAATCCCTGGGATATTTAAAATTTGCGACAGTAAAAAATTATTTTTTGAATAATTTACTATAAAAAAGGCAATCCCTGGCGTATTTAAAATTTGCGACAGTAAAAAATTTACCTGGCGAAATTGAAATTTGCGGGAGTAAAAAATTATTTTTTGAATAATTTACTATAGAAAAGGCAATCCCTGGCGTAATTAAAATTTGCGACAGTTGAAAATTATTTTTTGAATAATTTACTATAGAAAAGGCAATCCCTGGCGCACTTAAAATTTGCGACAGTAAAAAATTATTTTTTGAATAATTTACTATAGAAAAGGCAATCCCTGGCGCACTTAAAATTTGCGACAGTAAAAAATTATTTTTTGAATAATTTACTATAGAAAAGGCAATCCCTGGCGTAATTAAAATTTGCGACAGTAGAAAATTATTTTTTGAATAATTTACTATAGAAAAGGCAATCCCTGGCGCAATTAAAATTTGCGACAGTAAAAAATTATTTTTTGAATAATTTACTGTAGAAAAGGCAATCCCTGGCGCAATTAAAATTTGCGACAGTAAAAAATTATTTTTTGCAAAATTTACTGTAGAAAAGGCAATCCCTGGCGGATTTGAAATTTGCGACAGTAGAAAATTATTTTTTGAATAATTTACTATAGAAAATTATTTCTTGAATAATTTACTATAGAAAAGGCAATCCCTGGCGCACTTAAAATTTGCGACAGTAAAAAATTATTTTTTGAATAATTTACTATAGAAAAGGCAATCCCTGGCGCAATTAAAATTTGCGACAGTAGAAAATTATTTTTTGAATAATTTACTATAGAAAAGTAAATCCCTGGCGCACTTAAAATTTGCGACAGTAAAAAATTATTTTTTGAATAATTTACTATAGAAAAGGCAATCCCTGGCGCACTTAAAATTTGCGACAGTAAAAAATTATTTTTTGAATAATTTACTATATAAAAGGCAATCCCTGGCGTAATTCAAATTTGCGACAGTTGAAAATTATTTTTTGAATAATTTACTATAGAAAAGGCAATCCCTGGCGTAATTAAAACTTGCGACAGTAGAAAATTATTTTTTGAATAATTTACCATAGAAAAGGCAATCCCTGGCGCAATTAAAATTTGCGACAGTAAAAAATTATTTTTTGAATAATTTACTATAGAAAAGGCAATCCCTGGCGCACTTAAATATGCGACAGTAAAAAATTATTTTTTGAATAATTTACTATACAAAAGGCAATCCCTGGCGTAATTAAAATTTGCGACAGTTGAAAATTATTTTTTGAATAATTTACTATAGAAGAGGCAATCCCTGGCGTAATTAAAATTTGCGACAGTAGAAAATTATTTTTTGAATAATTTACTATAGAAAGGCAATCCCTGGCGTATTTAAAATTTGCGACAGTATAGAATTAATTTTTGAAAAATTTACTATATAAAAGGCAATCCCTGGCATAATTAAAATTTGCGACAGTAGAAAATTATTTTTTGAATAATTGACTATAGAAAAGGCAATCCCTGGCGCAATTAAAACTTGCGATAGTAAAAAATTATTTTTTGAATAATTTACTATAGAAAAGGCAATCCTTGGCGTAATTAAAATTTGCGACAGTTGAAAATTATTTTTTGAATAATTCACTATAGAAAAGGTAATCCCTGGCGCAATTAAAATTTGCGACAGAAAAAAATAATTTTTTGAATAATTTACTATATAAAAGGCAATCCCTGGCGCACTTAAAATTTGCCACAGTAAAAAATTATTTTTTGAATAATTTACTATAGAAAAGGCAATCCCTGGCGCAATTAAAATTTGCGACAGTAAAAAATTATTTTTTGAATAATTTACTATAGAAAAGGCAATCCCTGGCGCACTTAAAATTTGCGACAGTAAAAAATTATTTTTTGAATAATTTACTATATAAAAGGCAATCCCTGGCGTAATTAAAATTTGCGCCAGTAGAAAATTATTTTTTGAATAATTTACTGTAGAAAAGGCAATCCATGGCGCAGTTAAAATTTGCGACAGTATAAAATTATTTTTTGAATAATTTACTATAGAAAAGGCAATCCCTGGCGCAATTGAAACTTGCGATAGTATAAAATTATTTTTTGAAAAATTTACTATAGAAAAGGCAATCCCTGGCGTAATTAAAATTTGCGACAGTTGAAAATTATTTTTTGAATAATTTACTATAGAAAAGGCAATCCCTGGCGTAATTAAAATTTGCGACAGTTGAAAATTATTTTTTGAATAATTTACTATAGAAAAGGCAATACCTGGGATATTTAAAATTTGCGACAGAAATAAATTATTTTTTGAATAATTTACTATAGAAAAGGCAATCCCTGGCGTAATTAAAATTTGCGACAGTAAAAAAATATTTTTTGAATAATTTACTATAGCAAAGGCAATCCCTGGCGCAATTAAAATTTGCGACAGTTGAAAATTATTTTTTGAATAATTTACTATAGAAAAGGCAATCCCTGGCGTAATTAAAACTTGCGACAGTAGAAAATTATTTTTTGAATAATTTACTATAGAAAATTATTTTTTGAATAATTTACTATAGAAAAGGCAATCCCTGGCGCACTTAAAATTTGCGACAGTAAAAAATTATTTTTTGAATAATTTACTATAGAAAAGGCAATCCCTGGCGCAATTAAAATTTGCGACAGTAGAAAATTATTTTTTGAATAATTTACTATAGAAAAGTAAATCCCTGGCGCACTTAAAATTTGCGACAGTAAAAAATTATTTTTTGAATAATTTACTATAGAAAAGGCAATCCCTGGCGCACTTAAAATTTGCGACAGTAAAAAATTATTTTTTGAATAATTTACTATATAAAAGGCAATCCCTGGCGTAATTAAAATTTGCGACAGTTGAAAATTATTTTTGAATAATTTACTATAGAAAAGGCAATCCCTGGCGTAATTAAAACTTGCGACAGTAGAAAATTATTTTTTGAATAATTTACTATAGAAAAGGCAATCCCTGGCGCAATTAAAATTTGCGAGAGTAGAAAATTATTTTTTGAATAATTTACTATAGAAAAGGCAATCCCTGGCGCACTTAAAATTTGCGACAGTAAAAAATTATTTTTTGAATAATTTACTATAGAAAAGGCAATCCCTGGCGCAATTAAAACTTGCGATAGTATAAAATTATTTTTTGAAAAATTTACTATAGAAAAGGCAATCCGTGGCGTAATTAAAACTTGCGATAGTATAAAATTATTTTTTGAATAATTTAATGTAGAAAAGGCAATCCCTGGCGCAATTAAAACTTGCGATAGTAAAAAATTATTTTTTGAATAATTTACTATAGAAAAGGCAATCCCTTGCGTAATTAAAATTTGCGACAGTTGAAAATTACTTTTTGAATAATTTACTATAGAAAAGGCAATCCCTGGCGCAATTAAAATTTGCGACAGTAAAAAATTATTTTTTGAATAATTTACTATAGAAAAGGCAATCCCTGGAGCACTTAAAATTTGCGACAGTAAAAAATTAATTTTTGAATAATTTACTATATAAAAGGCAATCCCTGGCGTAATTAAAATTTGCGACAGTAGAAAATTATTTTTTGAATAATTTACTGTAGAAAAGGCAATCCCTGCCGCAATTAAAATTTGCGACAGTTAAAATTATTTTTTGAATAATTTACTATAGAAAAGGCAATCCCTGGCGCAATTAAAACTTGCGATAGTATAAAATTATTTTTTGAAAATTTTACTATAGAAAAGGCAATCCCTGGCGTAATTAAAATTTGCGACAGTTGAAAATTATTTTTTGAATAATTTACTATAGAAAAGGCAATCCCTGGCGTAATTAAAATTTGCGACAGTTGAAAATTAGTTTTTGAATAATTTACTATAGAAAAGGCAATCCCTGGGATATTTAAAATTTGCGACAGTAAAAAATTATTTTTTGAATAATTTACTATAGAAAAGGCAATCCCTGGCGTAATTAAAATTTGCGACAGTAAAAAATTATTTCTTGAATAATTTACTATAGAAAAGGCAATCCCTGGCGCAATTAAAATTTGCGACAGTTGAAAATTATTTTTTGAATAATTTACTATAGAAAAGGCAATCCCTGGCGTAATTAAAATTTGCGACAGTAGAAAATTATTTTTTGAATAATTTACTATAGAAAAGGCAATCCCTGGCGTATTTAAAATTTGCGACAGTATAAAATTAATTTTTGAAAAATTTACTATATAAAAGGCAATCCCTGGCATAATTAAAATTTGCGACAGTAGAAAATTATTTTTTGAATAATTTACTATAGAAAAGGCAATCCCTGGCGCAATTAAAACTTGCGATAGTATAAAATTATTTTTTGAAAAATTTACTATAGAAAAGGCAATCCCTGGCGTAATTAAAATTTGCGACAGTTGAAAATTATTTTTTGAATAATTTACTATAGAAAAGGCAATCCCTGGCGTAATTAAAATTTGCGACAGTTGAAAATTATTTTTTGAATAATTTACTATAGAAAAGGCAATCCCTGGGATATTTAAAATTTGCGACAGTAAAAAATTATTTTTTGAATAATTTACTATAGAAAAGGCAATCCCTGGCGTAATTAAAATTTGCGACAGTAAAAAATTATTCTTTGAATAATT
The DNA here is from genome assembly GCA_963930735.1 of Dioctria linearis. Taxonomy (NCBI): domain Eukaryota; kingdom Metazoa; phylum Arthropoda; class Insecta; order Diptera; family Asilidae; genus Dioctria; species Dioctria linearis. The sequence goes on along the minus strand of CAWVNZ010002763.1, from coordinate 148,159 downwards.
TACTATAGAAAAGGCAATCCCTGGCGTAATTAAAATTTGCGACAGTAGAAAATTATTTTTTGAATAATTTACTATAGAAAAGGCAATCCCTGGCGTATTTAAAATTTGCGACAGTATAAAATTAATTTTTGAAAAATTTACTATATAAAAGGCAATCCCTGGCATAATTAAAATTTGCGACAGTAGAAAATTATTTTTTGAATAATTTACTATAGAAAAGGCAATCCCTGGCGCAATTAAAACTTGCGATAGTAAAAAATTATTTTTTGAATAATTTACTATAGAAAAGGCAATCCTTGGCGTAATTAAAATTTGCGACAGTTGAAAATTATTTTTTGAATAATTTACTATAGAAAAGGTAATCCCTGGCGCAATTAAAATTTGCGAGAGTAAAAAATTATTTTTTGAATAATTTACTATATAAAAGGCAATCCCTGGCGCACTTAAAATTTGCGACAGTAAAAAATTATTTTTTGAATAATTTACTATAGAAAAGGCAATCCCTGGCGCAATTAAAATTTGCGACAGTAAAAAATTATTTTTTGAATAATTTACTATAGAAAAGGCAATCCCTGGCGCACTTAAAATTTGCGACAGTAAAAAATTATTTTTTGAATAATTTACTATATAAAAGGCAATCCCTGGCGTAATTAAAATTTGCGCCAGTAGAAAATTATTTTTTGAATAATTTACTGTAGAAAAGGCAATCCCTGGCGCAGTTAAAATTTGCGACAGTATAAAATTATTTTTTGAATAATTTACTATAGAAAAGGCAATCCCTGGCGCAATTGAAACTTGCGATAGTATAAAATTATTTTTTGAAAAATTTACTATAGAAAAGGCAATCCCTGGCGTAGTTAAAATTTGCGACAGTTGAAAATTATTTTTTGAATAATTTACTATAGAAAAGGCAATCCCTGGCGTAATTAAAATTTGCGACAGTTGAAAATTATTTTTTGAATAATTTAATATAGAAAAGGCAATCCCTGGGATATTTAAAATTTGCGACAGAAATAAATTATTTTTTGAATAATTTACTATAGAAAAGGCAATCCCTGGCGTAATTAAAATTTGCGACAGTAAAAAAATATTTTTTGAATAATTTACTATAGAAAAGGCAATCCCTGGCGCAATTAAAATTTGCGACAGTTGAAAATTATTTTTTTAATAATTTACTATAGAAAAGGCAATCCCTGGCGTAATTAAAACTTGCGACAGTAGAAAATTATTTTTTGAATAATTTACTATAGAAAATTATTTTTTGAATAATTTACTATAGAAAAGGCAATCCCTGGCGCACTTAAAATTTGCGACAGTAAAAAATTATTTTTTGAATAATTTACTATAGAAAAGGCAATCCCTGGCGCAATTAAAATTTGCGACAGTAGAAAATTATTTTTTGAATAATTTACTATAGAAAAGTAAATCCCTGGCGCACTTAAAATTTGCGACAGTAAAAAATTATTTTTTGAATAATTTACTATAGAAAAGGCAATCCCTGGCGCACTTAAAATTTGCGACAGTAAAAAATTATTTTTTGAATAATTTACTATATAAAAGGCAATCATCCCTGGCGTAATTAAAATTTGCGATAGTTGAAAATTATTTTTTGAATAATTTACTATAGAAAAGGCAATCCCTGGCGTAATTAAAACTTGCGACAGTAGAAAATTATTTTTTGAATAATTTACTATAGAAAAGGCAATCCCTGGCGCAATTAAAATTTGCGACAGTAGAAAATTATTTTTTGAATAATTTACTATAGAAAAGGCAATCCCTGGCGGAATTAAAATTTGCGACAGTAAAAAATTATTTTTTGAATAATTTACTATAGAAAAGGCAATCTCTGGCGCACTTAAAATTTGCGACAGTAAAAAATTATTTTTTGAATAATTTACTATATAAAAGGCAATCCCTGGCGAAATTAAAATTTGCGACAGTAGAAAATTATTTTTTGAATAATTTACTGTAGAAAAGGCAATCCCTGGCGCAATTAAAATTTGCGACAGTTAAAATTATTTTTTGAATAATTTACTATAGAAAAGGCAATCCCTGGCGCAATTAAAACTTGCGATAGTATAAAATAATTTTTGAAAAATTTACTATAGAAAAGGCAATCCCTGGCGTAATTAAAATTTGCGACAGTTGAAAATTATTTTTTGAATAATTTACTATAGAAAAGGCAATCCCTGGCGTAATTAAAATTTGCGACAGTTGAAAATTATTTTTTGAATAATTTACTATAGAAAAGGCAATCCCTGGGATATTTAATATTTGCGACAGTAAAAAATTATTTTTTGAATAATTTACTATAGAAAAGGCAATCCCTGGCGTAATTAAAATTTGCGACAGTAAAAAATTATTTTTTGAATAATTTACTATAGAAAAGGCAATCCCTGGCGCAATTAAAATTTGCGACAGTTGAAAATTATTTTTTGAATAATTTACTATAGAAAAGGCAATCCCTGGCGTAATTAAAATTTGCGACAGTAGAAAATTATTTTTTGAATAATTTACTATAGAAAAGGCAATCCCTGGCGCACTTAAAATTTGCGACAGTAAAAAATTATTTTTTGAATAATTTACTATAGAAAAGGCAATCCCTGGCGCAATTACAATTTGCGACAGTTGAAAATTATTTTTTGAATAATTTACTATAGAAAAGGCAATCCCTGGCGTAATTAAAATTTGCGACAGTTGAAAATTATTTTTTGAATAATTTACTGTAGAAAAGGCAATCCCTGGCGCAATTAAAATTTGCGACACCATAAAATTATTTTTTGAATAATTTACTATAGAAAAGGCAATCCCTGGCGCAATTAAAATTTGCGACAGTAAAAAATTATTTTTTGAATAATTTACTATAGAAAAGGCAATCCCTGGCGTAATTAAAATTTGCGACAGTTGAAAATTATTTTGTGAGAAATTTACTATAGAAAAGGCAATCCCTGGCGCAATTAAAATTTGCGACAGTAGAAAATTATTTTTTGAATAATTTACTATAGAAAAGGCAATCCCTGGCGTAATTAAAATTTGCGACAGTAGAAAATTATTTTTTGAATAATTTACTATATAAAAGGCAATCCCTGGCGCAATTAAAATTTGCGACAGTTGAAAATTATTTTTTGAATAATTATAGAAAAGGAAATCCCTGGCGTAATTAAAATTTGCGACAGTATAAAATTATTTTTTGAATAATTTACTATAGAAAAGGCAATCCCAGGCGCACTTAAAATTTGCGACAGTAGAAAATTATTTTTTGAATAATTTACTATAGAAAAGGCAATCCCTGGCGTAATTAAAATTTGGGACAGTAGAAAATTATTTTTTGAATAATTTACTATAGAAAAGGCAATCCCTGGCGCAATTAAAATTTGCGACAGTATAAAATTATTTTTTGAATAATTTACTATAGAAAAGGCAATCCCTGGCGCATTTAAAATTTGCGACAGTAAAAAAATATTTTTTGAATAATTTACTATAGAAAAGGCAATCCCTGGCGCACTTAAAATTTCCGACAGTAAAAAATTATTTTTTGAATAATTTACTATAGAAAAGGCAATCCCTGGCGTAATTAAAATTTGCGACAGTAAAAAATTATTTTTTGAATAATTTACTATAGAAAAGGCAATCGCTGGCGTAATTAAAATTTGCGACAGTTGAAAATTATTTTTTGAATAATTTACTATAGAAAAGGCAATCCCTGGCGTAATTAAAATTTGCGACAGTAGAAAATTATTTTTTGAATAATTTACTATAGAAAAGGCAATCCCTGGCGCACTTAAAATTTGCGACAGTAGAAAATTATTTTTTGAATAATTTACTATAGAAAAGGCAATCCCTGGCGCAATTAAAATTTGCGACAGTAGAAAATTATTTTTTGAATAATTTACTATAGAAAAGGCAATCCCTGGCGCAATTAAAATTTGCGACAGTAGAAAATTATTTTTTGAATAATTTACTATAGAAAAGGCAATCCCTAGCGCACTTAAAATTTGCGACAGTAAAAAATTATTTTTTGAATAATTTACTGTAGAAAAGGCAATCCCTGGCGTAATTAAAATTTGCGACAGTTGAAAATAATTTTTTGAATAATTTACTATAGAAAAGGCAATCCCTGGCGTAATTAAAATTTGCGACAGTAGAAAATTATTTTTTGAATAATTTACTATAGAAAAGGCAATCCCTGGCGCACTTAAAATTTGCGACAGTAGAAAATTATTTTTTGAATAATTTACTATAGAAAAGGCAATCCCTGGCGCAATTAAAATTTGCGACAGTAGAAAATTATTTTTTGAATAATTTACTATAGAAAAGCAATCCCTGGCGCAATTAAAACTTGCGACAGTAGAAAATTATTTTTTGAATAATTTACTAAAGAAAAGGCAATCCCTGGTGCAATTAAAATTTGCGACAGTTAAAATTATTTTTTGAAAAATTTACTATAGAAAAGGCAATCCCTGGCGCAATTAAAACTTGCGATAGTATAAAATTATTTTTTGAAAAATTTACTATAGAAAAGGCAATCCCTGGCGTAATTAAAATTTGCGACAGTTGAAAATTATTTTTTGAATAATTTACTATAGAAAAGGCAATCCCTGGCGTAATTAAAATTTGCGACAGTTGAAAATTATTTTTTGAATAATTTACTATAGAAAAGGCAATCCCTGGGATATTTAAAATTTGCGACAGTAAAAAATTATTTTTTGAATAATTTACTATAGAAAACGCAATCCCTGGCGTAATTAAAATTTGCGACAGTAAAAAATTATTTTTTGAATAATTTACTATAGAAAAGGCAATCCCTGGCGCAGTTAAAATTTGCGACAGTTGAAAATTATTTTTTGAATAATTTACTATAGAAAAGGCAATCCCTGGCGTAATTAAAATTTGCGACAGTAGAAAAGTATTTTTTGAATAATTTACTATAGAAAAGGCAATCCCTGGCGCACTTAAAATTTGCGACAGTAAAAAATTATTTTTTGAATAATTTACTATAGAAAAGGCAATCCCTGGCGCAATTAAAATTTGCGACAGTAAAAAATTATTTTTTGAATAATTTACTATAGAAAAGGCAATCCCTGGCGTAATTAAAATTTGCGACAGTAGAAAATTATTTTTTGAATAATTTACTATAGAAAAGGCAATCCCTGGCGTAATTAAAATTTGCGACAGTAGAAAATTATTTTTTGAATAATTTACTAGAGAAAAGGCAATCCCTGGCGTATTTAAAATTTGCGACAGTATAAAATTAATTTTTGAAAAATTTACTATATAAAAGGCAATCCCTGGCATAATTAAAATTTGCGACAGTAGAAAATTATTTTTTGAATAATTTACTATAGAAAAGGCAATCCCTGGCGCAATTAAAACTTGCGATAGTATAAAATTATTTTTTGAAAAATTTACTATAGAAAAGGCAATCCCTGGCGTAATTAAAATTTGCGACAGTTGAAAATTATTTTTTGAATAATTTACTATAGAAAAGGCAATCCCTGGCGTAATTAAAATTTGCGACAGTTGAAAATTATTTTTTGAATAATTTACTATAGAAAAGGCAATCCCTGGGATATTTAAAATTTGCGACAGTAAAAAATTATTTTTTGAATAATTTACTATAGAAAAGGCAATCCCTGGCGTAATTAAAATTTGCGACAGTAAAAAATTATTTTTTGAATAATTTACTATAGAAAAGGCAATCCCTGGCGGAATTAAAATTTGCGACAGTTGAAAATTATTTTTTTAATAATTTACTATAGAAAAGGCAATCCCTGGCGTAATTAAAACTTGCGACAGTAGAAAATTATTTTTTGAATAATTTACTATAGAAAATTATTTTTTGAATAATTTACTATAGAAAAGGCAATCCCTGGCGCACTTAAAATTTGCGACAGTAAAAAATTATTTTTTGAATAATTTACTATAGAAAAGGCAATCCCTGGCGCAATTAAAATTTGCGACAGTAGAAAATTATTTTTTGAATAATTTACTATAGAAAAGTAAATCCCTGGCGCACTTAAAATTTGCGACAGTAAAAAATTATTTTTTGAATAATTTACTATAGAAAAGGCAATCCCTGGCGCACTTAAAATTTGCGACAGTAAAAAATTATTTTTTGAATAATTTACTATATAAAAGGCAATCATCCCTGGCGTAATTAAAATTTGCGACAGTTGAAAATTATTTTTTGAATAATTTACTATAGAAAAGGCAATCCCTGGCGTAATTAAAACTTGCGACAGTAGAAAATTATTTTTTGAATAATTTACTATAGAAAAGGCAATCCCTGGCGCAATTAAAATTTGCGACAGTAGAAAATTATTTTTTGAATAATTTACTATAGAAAAGGCAATCCCTGGCGGAATTAAAATTTGTGACAGTAAAAAATTATTTTTTGAATAATTTACTATAGAAAAGGCAATCTCTGGCGCACTTAAAATTTGCGACAGTAAAAAATTATTTTTTGAATAATTTACTATATAAAAGGCAATCCCTGGCGAAATTAAAATTTGCGACAGTAGAAAATTATTTTTTGAATAATTTACTGTAGAAAAGGCAATCCCTGGCGCAATTAAAATTTGCGACAGTTAAAATTATTTTTTGAATAATTTACTATAGAAAAGGCAATCCCTGGCGGAATTAAAACTTGCGATAGTATAAAATAATTTTTGAAAAATTTACTATAGAAAAGGCAATCCCTGGCGTAATTAAAATTTGCGACAGTTGAAAATTATTTTTTGAATAATTTACTATAGAAAAGGCAATCCCTGGCGTAATTAAAATTTGCGACAGTTGAAAATTATTTTTTGAATAATTTACTATAGAAAAGGCAATCCCTGGGATATTTAAAATTTGCGACAGTAAAAAATTATTTTTTGAATAATTTACTATAGAAAAGGCAATCCCTGGCGTAATTAAAATTTGCGACAGTAAAAAATTATTTTTTGAATAATTTACTATAGAAAAGGCAATCCCTGGCGCAATTAAAATTTGCGACAGTTGAAAATTATTTTTTGAATAATTTACTATAGAAAAGGCAATCCCTGGCGTAATTAAAATTTGCGACAGTAGAAAATTATTTTTTGAATAATTTACTATAGAAAAGGCAATCCCTGGCGCACTTAAAATTTGCGACAGTAAAAAATTATTTTTTGAATAATTTACTATAGAAAAGGCAATCCCTGGCGCAATTACAATTTGCGACAGTTGAAAATTATTTTTTGAATAATTTACTATAGAAAAGGCAATCCCTGGCGTAATTAAAATTTGCGACAGTTGAAAATTATTTTTTGAATAATTTACTGTAGAAAAGGCAATCCCTGGCGCAATTAAAATTTGCGACACCATAAAATTATTTTTTGAATAATTTACTATAGAAAAGGCAATCCCTGGCGCAATTAAAATTTGCGACAGTAAAAAATTATTTTTTGAATAATTTACTATAGAAAAGGCAATCCCTGGCGTAATTAAAATTTGCGACAGTTGAAAATTATTTTGTGAGAAATTTACTATAGAAAAGGCAATCCCTGGCGCAATTAAAATTTGCGACAGTAGAAAATTATTTTTTGAATAATTTACTATAGAAAAGGCAATCCCTGGCGTAATTAAAATTTGCGACAGTAGAAAATTATTTTTTGAATAATTTACTATATAAAAGGCAATCCCTGGCGCAATTAAAATTTGCGACAGTTGAAAATTATTTTTTGAATAATTATAGAAAAGGAAATCCCTGGCGTAATTAAAATTTGCGACAGTATAAAATTATTTTTTGAATAATTTACTATAGAAAAGGCAATCCCTGGCGCACTTAAAATTTGCGACAGTAGAAAATTATTTTTTGAATAATTTACTATAGAAAAGGCAATCCCTGGCGTAATTAAAATTTGGGACAGTAGAAAATTATTTTTTGAATAATTTACTATAGAAAAGGCAATCCCTGGCGCAATTAAAATTTGCGACAGTATAAAATTATTTTTTGAATAATTTACTATAGAAAAGGCAATCCCTGGCGCATTTAAAATTTGCGACAGTAAAAAAATATTTTTTGAATAATTTACTATAGAAAAGGCAATCCCTGGCGCACTTAAAATTTCCGACAGTAAAAAATTATTTTTTGAATAATTTACTATAGAAAAGGCAATCCCTGGCGTAATTAAAATTTGCGACAGTAAAAATTATTTTTTGAATAATTTACTATAGAAAAGGCAATCGCTGGCGTAATTAAAATTTGCGACAGTTGAAAATTATTTTTTGAATAATTTACTATAGAAAAGGCAATCCCTGGCGTAATTAAAATTTGCGACAGTAGAAAATTATTTTTTGAATAATTTACTATAGAAAAGGCAATCCCTGGCGCACTTAAAATTTGCGACAGTAGAAAATTATTTTTTGAATAATTTACTATAGAAAAGGCAATCCCTGGCGCAATTAAAATTTGCTACAGTAGAAAATTATTTTTTGAATAATTTACTATAGAAAAGGCAATCCCTGGCGCAATTAAAATTTGCGACAGTAGAAAATTATTTTTTGAATAATTTACTATAGAAAAGGCAATCCCTAGCGCACTTAAAATTTGCGACAGTAAAAAATTATTTTTTGAATAATTTACTGTAGAAAAGGCAATCCCTGGCGTAATTAAAATTTGCGACAGTTGAAAATAATTTTTTGAATAATTTACTATAGAAAAGGCAATCCCTGGCGTAATTAAAATTTGCGACAGTAGAAAATTATTTTTTGAATAATTTACTATAGAAAAGGCAATCCCTGGCGCACTTAAAATTTGCGACAGTAGAAAATTATTTTTTGAATAATTTACTATAGAAAAGGCAATCCCTGGCGCAATTAAAATTTGCGACAGTAGAAAATTATTTTTTGAATAATTTACTATAGAAAAGCAATCCCTGGCGCAATTAAAACTTGCGACAGTAGAAAATTATTTTTTGAATAATTTACTAAAGAAAAGGCAATCCCTGGCGCAATTAAAATTTGCGACAGTTAAAATTATTTTTTGAATAATTTACTATAGAAAAGGCAATCCCTGGCGCAATTAAAACTTGCGATAGTATAAAATTATTTTTTGAAAAATTTACTATAGAAAAGGCAATCCCTGGCGTAATTAAAATTTGCGACAGTTGAAAATTATTTTTTGAATAATTTACTATAGAAAAGGCAATCCCTGGCGTAATTAAAATTTGCGACAGTTGAAAATTATTTTTTGAATAATTTACTATAGAAAAGGCAAACCCTGGGATATTTAAAATTTGCGACAGTAAAAAATTATTTTTTGAATAATTTACTATAGAAAACGCAATCCCTGGCGTAATTAAAATTTGCGACAGTAAAAAATTATTTTTTGAATAATTTACTATAGAAAAGGCAATCCCTGGCGCAGTTAAAATTTGCGACAGTTGAAAATTATTTTTTGAATAATTTACTATAGAAAAGGCAATCCCTGGCGTAATTAAAATTTGCGACAGTAGAAAAGTATTTTTTGAATAATTTACTATAGAAAAGGCAATCCCTGGCGAACTTAAAATTTGCGACAGTAAAAAATTATTTTTTGAATAATTTACTATAGAAAAGGCAATCCCTGGCGCAATTAAAATTTGCGACAGTAAAAAATTATTTTTTGAATAATTTACTATAGAAAAGGCAATCCCTGGCGTAATTAAAATTTGCGACAGTAGAAAATTATTTTTTGAATAATTTACTATAGAAAAGGCAATCCCTGGCGTAATTAAAATTTGCGACAGTAGAAAATTATTTTTTGAATAATTTACTATAGAAAAGGCAATCCCTGGCGTATTTAAAATTTGCGACAGTATAAAATTAATTTTTGAAAAATTTACTATATAAAAGGCAATCCCTGGCATAATTAAAATTTGCGACAGTAGAAAATTATTTTTTGAATAATTTACTATAGAAAAGGCAATCCCTGGCGCAATTAAAACTTGCGATAGTATAAAATTATTTTTTGAAAAATTTACTATAGAAAAGGCAATCCCTGGCGTAATTAAAATTTGCGACAGTTGAAAATTATTTTTTGAATAATTTACTATAGAAAAGGCAATCCCTGGCGTAATTAAAATTTGCGACAGTTGAAAATTATTTTTTGAATAATTTACTATAGAAAAGGCAATCCCTGGGATATTTAAAATTTGCGACAGTAAAAAATTATTTTTTGAATAATTTACTATAGAAAAGGCAATCCCTGGCGTAATTAAAATTTGCGACAGTAAAAAATTATTTTTTGAATAATTTACTATAGAAAAGGCAATCCCTGGCGTAATTAAAATTTGCGACAGTAGAAAATTATTTTTTGAATAATTTACTATAGAAAAGGCAATCCCTGGCGTATTTAAAATTTGCGACAGTATAAAATTAATTTTTGAAAAATTTACTATATAAAAGGCAATCCCTGGCATAATTAAAATTTGCGACAGTAGAAAATTATTTTTTGAATAATTTACTATAGAAAAGGCAATCCCTGGCGCAATTAAAACTTGCGATAGTAAAAAATTATTTTTTGAATAATTTACTATAGAAAAGGCAATCCTTGGCGTAATTAAAATTTGCGACAGTTGAAAATTATTTTTTGAATAATTTACTATAGAAAAGGTAATCCCTGGCGCAATTAAAATTTGCGACAGTAAAAAATTATTTTTTGAATAATTTACTATATAAAAGGCAATTCCTGGCGCACTTAAAATTTGCGACAGTAAAAAATTATTTTTTGAATAATTTACTATAGAAAAGGCAATTCCTGGCGCAATTAAAATTTGCGACAGTAAAAAATTATTTTTTGAATAATTTACTATAGAAAAGGCAATCCCTGGCGCACTTAAAATTTGCGACAGTAAAAAATTATTTTTTGAATAATTTACTATATAAAAGGCAATCCCTGGCGTAATTAAAATTTGCGCCAGTAGAAAATTATTTTTTGAATAATTTACTGTAGAAAAGGCAATCCCTGGCGCAGTTAAAATTTGCGACAGTATAAAATTATTTTTGAATAATTTACTATAGAAAAGGCAATCCCTGGCGCAATTGAAACTTGCGATAGTATAAAATTATTTTTTGAAAAATTTACTATAGAAAAGGCAATCCCAGGCGTAATTAAAATTTGCGACAGTTGAAAATTATTTTTTGAATAATTTACTATAGAAAAGGCAATCCCTGGCGTAATTAAAATTTGCGACAGTTGAAAATTATTTTTTGAATAATTTACTATAGAAAAGGCAATCCCTGGGATATTTAAAATTTGCGACAGTAAAAAATTATTTTTTGAATAATTTACTATAGAAAAGGCAATCCCTGGCGCAATTAAAATTTGCGACAGTATAAAATTATTTTTTGAAAAATTTACTATAGAAAAGGCAATCCCTGGCGTAATTAAAATTTGCGACAGTTGAAAATTATTTTTTGAATAATTTACTATAGAAAAGGCAATCCCTGCGCACTTAAAATTTGCGACAGTAAAAAATTATTTTTTGAATAATTTACTATAGAAAAGGCAATCCTTGGCGCACTTAAAATTTGCGACAGTATAAAATTATTTTTTGAATAATTTACTATAGAAGAGGCAATCCCTGGCGCAATTAAAATTTGCGACAGTTGAAAATTATTTTTTGAATAATTTACTATAGAAAAGGCAATCCCTGGTGTAATTAAAACTTGCGACAGTAGAAAATTATTTTTTGAATAATTTACTATAGAAAATTATTTTTTGAATAATTTACTATAGAAAAGGCAATCCCTGGCGCAATTAAAATTTGCGACAGTAGAAAATTATTTTTTGAATAATTTACTATAGAAAAGTAAATCCCTGGCGCACTTAAAATTTGCGACAGTAAAAAATTATTTTTTGAATAATTTACTATAGAAAAGGCAATCCCTGGCGCACTTAAAATTTGCGACAGTAAAAAATTATTTTTTGAATAATTTACTATATAAAAGGCAATCCCTGGCTTAATTAAAATTTGCGACAGTTGAAAATTATTTTTTGAATAATTTACTATAGAAAAGGCAATCCCTGGCGTAATTAAAACTTGCGACAGTAGAAAATTATTTTTTGAATAATTTACTATAGAAAAGGCAATCCCTGGCGCAATTAAAATTTGCGACAGTAGAAAATTATTTTTTGAATAATTTACTATAGAAAAGGCAATCCCTGGCGCAATTAAAATTTGCGACAGTAAAAAATTATTTTTTGAATAATTTACTATAGAAAAGGCAATCCCTGGCGCACTTAAAATTTGCGACAGTAAAAAATTATTTTTTGAATAATTTACTATATAAAAGGCAATCCCTGGCGTAATTAAAATTTGCGACAGTAGAAAATTATTTTTTGAATAATTTACTGTAGAAAAGGCAATCCCTGGCGCAATTAAAATTTGCGACAGTTAAAATTATTTTTTGAATAATTTACTATAGAAAAGGCAATCCCTGGCGCAATTAAAACTTGCGATAGTATAAAATTATTTTTTGAAAAATTTACTATAGAAAAGGCAATCCCTGGCGTAATTAAAATTTGCGACAGTTGAAAATTATTTTTTGAATAATTTACTATAGAAAAGGCAATCCCTGGCGTAATTAAAATTTGCGACAGTTGAAAATTATTTTTTGAATAATTTACTATAGAAAAGGCAATCCCTGGGATATTTAAAATTTGCGACAGTAAAAAATTATTTTTTGAATAATTTACTATAGAAAAGGCAATCCCTGGCGTAATTAAAATTTGCGACAGTAAAAAATTATTTTTTGAATAATTTACTATAGAAAAGGCAATCCCTGGCGCAATTAAAATTTGCGACAGTTGAAATTGAATAATTTACTATAGAAAAGGCAATCCCTGCCGTAATTAAAATTTGCGACAGTAGAAAATTATTTTTTGAATAATTTACTATAGAAAAGGCAATCCCTGGCGCACTTAAAATTTGCGACAGTAAAAAATTATTTTTTGAATAATTTACTATAGCAAAGGCAATCCCTGGCGCAATTACAATTTGCGAGAGTTGAAAATTATTTTTTGAATAATTTACTATAGAAAAGGCAATCCCTGGCGTAATTAAAATTTGCGACAGTTGAAAATTATTTTTTGAATAATTTACTGTAGAAAAGGCAATCCCTGGCGCAATTAAAATTTGCGACACCATAAAATTATTTTTTGAATAATTTACTATAGAAAAGGCAATCCCTGGCGCAATTAAAATTTGCGACAGTAAAAAATTATTTTTTGAATAATTTACTATAGAAAAGGCAATCCCTGGCGTAATTAAAATTTGCGACAGTTGAAAATTATTTTGTGAGAAATTTACTATAGAAAAGGCAATCCCTGGCGCAATTAAAATTTGCGACAGTAGAAAATTATTTTTTGAATAATTTACTATAGAAAAGGCAATCCCTTGCGTAATTAAAATTTGCGACAGTAGAAAATTATTTTTTGAATAATTTACTATATAAAAGGCAATCCCTGGCGCAATTAAAATTTGCGACAGTTGAAAATTATTTTTTGAATAATTATAGAAAAGGAAATCCCTGGCGTAATTAAAATTTGCGACAGTATAAAATTATTTTTTGAATAATTTACTATAGAAAAGGCAATCCCTGGCGCACTTAAAATTTGCGACAGTAGAAAATTATTTTTTGAAGAATTTACTATAGAAAAGGCAATCCCTGGCGTAATTAAAATTTGCGACAGTATAAAATTATTTTTTGAATAATTTACTATAGAAAAGGCAATCCCTGGCGCACTTAAAATTTGCGACAGTAGAAAATTATTTTTTGAATAATTTACTATAGAAAAGGCAATCCCTGGCGCAATTACAATTTGCGACAGTAGAAAATTATTTTTTGAATAATTTACTATAGAAAAGGCAATCCCTGGCGTAATTAAAATTTGCGACAGTTGAAAATTATTTTTTGAAAACTTTACTATATAAAAGGCAATCCCTGGCGTAATTAAAATTTGCGACAGTAGAAAATTATTTTTTGAATAATTTACTGTAGAAAAGGCAATCCCTGGGATATTTAAAATTTGCGACAGTAAAAAATTATTTTTTGAATAATTTACTATAGAAAAGGCAATCCCTGGCGTATTTAAAATTTGCGACAGTATAAAATTATTTTTTGAATAATTTACTATAGAAAAGGCAATCCCTGGCGCAATTAAAATTTGCGACAGTTGAAAATTATTTTTTGAATAATTTACTGTAGAAAAGGCAATACCTGGCGCAATTAAAATTTCCGACAGTATAAAATTATTTTTTGAATAATTTACTATAGAAAAGGCAATCCCTGGCGCAATTAAAACTTGCGATAGTATAAAATTATTTTTTGAAAAATTTACTATATAAAAGGCAATCCCTGGCGCACTTAAAATTTGCGACAGTAGAAAATTATTTTTTGAATAATTTACTATAGAAAAGGCAATCCCTGGCGCACTTAAAATTTGCGACAGTAAAAAATTATTTTTTGAATAATTTACTATAGAAAAGGCAATCCCTGGCGTAATTAAAATTTGCGACAGTTGAAAATTATTTTTTGAATAATTTACTATAGAAAAGGCAATCCCTGGCGCAATTAAAATTTGCGACAGTAGAAAATTATTTTTTGCAAAATTTACTATAGAAAAGGCAATCCCTGGCGCACTTAAAATTTGCGACAGTAAAAAATTATTTTTTGAATAATTTACTATAGAAAAGGCAATCCCTGGCGTAATTAAAATTTGCGACAGTTGAAAATTATTTTTTGAATAATTTACTATAGAAAAGGCAATCCCTGGCGCAATTAAAATTTGCGACAGTAAAAAATTATTTTTTGAATAATTTACTATAGAAAAGGCAATCCCTGGCGTAATTAAAATTTGCGACAGTAGAAAATTATTTTTTGCAAAATTTACTATAGAAAAGGCAATCCCTGGCGTAATTAAAATTTGCGACAGTTGAAAATTATTTTTTGAAAACTTTACTATATAAAAGGCAATCCCTGGCGTAATTAAAATTTGCGACAGTAGAAAATTATTTTGTGAATAATTTACTGTAGAAAAGGCAATCCCTGGGATATTTAAAATTTGCGACAGTAAAAAATTATTTTTTAATAATTTACTATAGAAAAGGCAATCCCTGGCGTAATTAAAATTTGCGACAGTAAAAAATTATTTTTTGAATAATTTGCTATAGAAAAGGCAATCCCTGGCGCAATTAAAATTTGCGACAGTTGAAAATTATTTTTTGAATAATTTACTGTAGAAAAGGCAATACCTGGCGCAATTAAAATTTGCGACAGTAAAAAATTATTTTTTGAATAATTTACTATAGAAAAGGCAATCCCTGGCGCAATTAAAATTTGCGACAGTAGAAAATTATTTTTTGAATAATTTACTATAGAAAAGGCAATCCCTGGCGTAATTAAAATTTGCGACAGTAAAAAATTATTTTTTGAATAATTTACTATAGAAAAGGCAATCCCTGGCGCACTTAAAATTTGCGACAGTAGAAAATTATTTTTTGAATAATTTACTATAGAAAAGGCAATCCCTGGCGCACTTAAAATTTGCGACAGTAAAAAATTATTTTTTGAATAATTTACTATAGAAAAGGCAATCCCTGGCGCACTTAAAATTTGCGACAGTAAAAAATTATTTTTTGAATAATTTACTATAGAAAAGGCAATCCCTGGCGCAATTAAAATTTGCGACAGTTGAAAATTATTTTTTGAATAATTTACTATAGAAAAGTCAATCCCTGGCGCAATTAAAATTTGCGACAGTTGAACATTATTTTTTGAATAATTTACTATAGAAAAGGCAATCCCTGGCGTAATTAAAATTTGCGACAGTAGAAAATTATTTTTTGCAAAATTTACTATAGAAAAGGCAATCCCTGGCGCACTTAAAATATGCGACAGTAAAAAATTATTTTTTGAATAATTTACTATAGAAAAGGCAATCCCTGGCGTAATTAAAATTTGCGACAGTAGAAAATTATTTTTTGAATAATTTACTATAGAAAAGGCAATCCCTGGCGCAATTAAAATTTGCGACAGTATAAAATTATTTTTTGAATAATTTACTATAGAAAAGGCAATCCCTGGCGCACTTAAAATTTGCGACAGTAGAAAATTATTTTTTGAATAATTTACTATAGAAAAGGCAATCCCTGGCGCACTTAAAATATGCGACAGTAAAAAATTATTTTTTGAATAATTTACTATAGAAAAGGCAATCCCTGGCGTAATTAAAATTTGCGACAGTTGAAAATTATTTTTTGAATAATTTACTATAGAAAAGGCAATCCCTGGCGCAATAAAATTTGCGACAGTAAAAAATTATTTTTTGAATAATTTACTATAGAAAAGGCAATCCCTGGCGTAATTAAAATTTGCGAGAGTATAAAATTATTTTTTGAATAATTTACTATATAAAAGGCAATCCCTGGCGTAATTAAAATTTGCGACAGTAGAAAATTATTTTTTGAATAATTTACTATAGAAAAGGCAATCCCTGGCGTAATTAAAATTTGCGACAGTTGAAAATTATTTTTTGAATAATTTACTATAGAAAAGGCAATCCCTGGCGTAATTAAAATTTGCGACAGTAGAAAATTATTTTTTGAATAATTTACTATAGAAAAGGCAATCCTTGGCGCACTTAAAATTTCCGACAATAAAAATTATTTTTTGAATAATTTACTATAGAAAAGGCAATCCCTGGCGCACTTAAAATTTGCGACAGTAAAAAATTATTTTTTGAATAATTTACTATAGAATAGGCAATCCCTGGCGTAATTAAAATTTGCGACAGTATAAAATTATTTTTTGAATAATTTACTATAGAAAAGGCAATCGCTGGCGCAAGTAAAACTTGCGATAGTAAATAATTATTTTTTGAATAATTTACTATAGAAAAGGTAATCCCTGGCGCAATTAAAATTTGCGACAGTAAAAAATTATTTTTTGAATAATTACTATATAAAAGGCAATCCCTGGCGCACTTAAAATTTGCGACAGTAAAAAATTATTTTTTGAATAATTTACTATAGAAAAGGCAAATTCTGGCGTAATTAAAATTTGCGACAGTAGAAAATTATTTTTTGAATAATTTACTATAGAAAAGGCAATCCCTGGCGCAATTAAAATTTGCGACAGTATAAAATTATTTTTTGAATAATTTACTATAGAAAAGGCAATCCCTGGCGCACTTAAAATTTGCGACAGTAGAAAATTATTTTTTGAATAATTTACTATAGAAAAGGCAATCCCTGGCGCACTTAAAATTTGCGACAGTAAAAAATTATTTTTTGAATAATTTACTATAGCAAAGGCAATCCCTGGCGCAATTACAATTTGCGACAGTTGAAAATTATTTTTTGAATAATTTACTATAGAAAAGGCAATCCCTG
The DNA here is from genome assembly GCA_963930735.1 of Dioctria linearis. NCBI lineage: Eukaryota > Metazoa > Arthropoda > Insecta > Diptera > Asilidae > Dioctria > Dioctria linearis. The sequence continues at coordinate 130,760 of CAWVNZ010002763.1, read as the reverse complement.
GCGTAATTAAAATTTGCGACAGTTGAAAATTATTTTTTGAATAATTTACTGTAGAAAAGGCAATCCCTGGCGCAATTAAAATTTGCGACACCATAAAATTATTTTTTGAATAATTTACTATATAAAAGGCAATCCCTGGCGCAATTAAAATTTGCGACAGTAAAAAATTATTTTTTGAATAATTTACTATAGAAAAGGCAATCCCTGGCGTAATTAAAATTTGCGACAGTTGAAAATTATTTTGTGAGAAATTTACTATAGAAAAGGCAATCCCTGGCGCAATTAAAATTTGCGACAGTAGAAAATTATTTTTTGAATAATTTACTATAGAAAAGGCAATCCCTGGCGTAATTAAAATTTGCGACAGTAGAAAATTATTTTTTGAATAATTTACTATATAAAAGGCAATCCCTGGCGCAATTAAAATTTGCGACAGTTGAAAATTATTTTTTGAATAATTATAGAAAAGGAAATCCCTGGCGTAATTAAAATTTGCGACAGTATAAAATTATTTTTTGAATAATTTACTATAGAAAAGGCAATCCCTGGCGCACTTAAAATTTGCGACAGTAGAAAATTATTTTTTGAAGAATTTACTATAGAAAAGGCAATCCCTGGCGTAATTAAAATTTGCGACAGTATAAAATTATTTTTTGAATAATTTACTATAGAAAAGGCAATCCCTGGCGCACTTAAAATTTGCGACAGTAGAAAATTATTTTTTGAATAATTTACTATAGAAAAGGCAATCCCTGGCGCAATTACAATTTGCGACAGTAGAAAATTATTTTTTGAATAATTTACTATAGAAAAGGCAATCCCTGGCGTAATTAAAATTTGCGACAGTTGAAAATTATTTTTTGAAAACTTTACTATATAAAAGGCAATCCCTGGCGTAATTAAAATTTGCGACAGTAGAAAATTATTTTTTGAATAATTTACTGTAGAAAAGGCAATCCCTGGGATATTTAAAATTTGCGACAGTAAAAAATTATTTTTTGAATAATTTACTATAGAAAAGGCAATCCCTGGCGTATTTAAAATTTGCGACAGTATAAAATTATTTTTTGAATAATTTACTATAGAAAAGGCAATCCCTGGCGCAATTAAAATTTGCGACAGTTGAAAATTATTTTTTGAATAATTTACTGTAGAAAAGGCAATACCTGGCGCAATTAAAATTTCCGACAGTATAAAATTATTTTTTGAATAATTTACTATAGAAAAGGCAATCCCTGGCGCAATTAAAACTTGCGATAGTATAAAATTATTTTTTGAAAAATTTACTATATAAAAGGCAATCCCTGGCGTAATTAAAATTTGCGACAGTAAAAAATTATTTTTTGAATAATTTACTATAGAAAAGGCAATCCCTGGCGCAATTAAAATTTGCGACAGTATAAAATTATTTTTTGAATAATTTACTATAGAAAAGGCAATCCCTGGCGCACTTAAAATTTGCGACAGTAGAAAATTATTTTTTGAATAATTTACTATAGAAAAGGCAATCCCTGGCGCAATTACAATTTGCGACAGTAAAAAATTATTTTTTGAATAATTTACTATAGAAAAGGCAATCCCTGGCGCAATTAAAATTTCCGACAGTATAAAATTATTTTTTGAATAATTTACTATAGAAAAGGCAATCCCTGGCGCAATTAAAACTTGCGATAGTATAAAATTATTTTTTGAAAAATTTACTATATAAAAGGCAATCCCTGGCGTAATTAAAATTTGCGACAGTAAAAAATTATTTTTTGAATAATTTACTATAGAAAAGGCAATCCCTGGCGCAATTAAAATTTCCGACAGTATAAAATTATTTTTTGAATAATTTACTATAGAAAAGGCAATCCCTGGCGCAATTAAAACTTGCGATAGTATAAAATTATTTTTTGAAAAATTTACTATATAAAAGGCAATCCCTGGCGTAATTAAAATTTGCGACAGTAAAAAATTATTTTTTGAATAATTTACTATAGAAAAGGCAATCCCTGGCGCAATTAAAATTTGCGACAGTATAAAATTATTTTTTGAATAATTTACTATAGAAAAGGCAATCCCTGGCGTAATTAAAATTTGCGACAGTTGAAAATTATTTTTTGAATAATTTACTGTAGAAAAGGCAATCCCTGGCGCAATTAAAATTTGCGACACCATAAAATTATTTTTTGAATAATTTACTATATAAAAGGCAATCCCTGGCGCAATTAAAATTTGCGACAGTAAAAAATTATTTTTTGAATAATTTACTATAGAAAAGGCAATCCCTGGCGTAATTAAAATTTGCGACAGTTGAAAATTATTTTGTGAGAAATTTACTATAGAAAAGGCAATCCCTGGCGCAATTAAAATTTGCGACAGTAGAAAATTATTTTTTGAATAATTTACTATAGAAAAGGCAATCCCTGGCGTAATTAAAATTTGCGACAGTAGAAAATTATTTTTTGAATAATTTACTATATAAAAGGCAATCCCTGGCGCAATTAAAATTTGCGACAGTTGAAAATTATTTTTTGAATAATTATAGAAAAGGAAATCCCTGGCGTAATTAAAATTTGCGACAGTATAAAATTATTTTTTGAATAATTTACTATAGAAAAGGCAATCCCTGGCGCACTTAAAATTTGCGACAGTAGAAAATTATTTTTTGAAGAATTTACTATAGAAAAGGCAATCCCTGGCGTAATTAAAATTTGCGACAGTATAAAATTATTTTTTGAATAATTTACTATAGAAAAGGCAATCCCTGGCGCACTTAAAATTTGCGACAGTAGAAAATTATTTTTTGAATAATTTACTATAGAAAAGGCAATCCCTGGCGCAATTACAATTTGCGACAGTAGAAAATTATTTTTTGAATAATTTACTATAGAAAAGGCAATCCCTGGCGTAATTAAAATTTGCGACAGTTGAAAATTATTTTTTGAAAACTTTACTATATAAAAGGCAATCCCTGGCGTAATTAAAATTTGCGACAGTAGAAAATTATTTTTTGAATAATTTACTGTAGAAAAGGCAATCCCTGGGATATTTAAAATTTGCGACAGTAAAAAATTATTTTTTGAATAATTTACTATAGAAAAGGCAATCCCTGGCGTATTTAAAATTTGCGACAGTATAAAATTATTTTTTGAATAATTTACTATAGAAAAGGCAATCCCTGGCGCAATTAAAATTTGCGACAGTTGAAAATTATTTTTTGAATAATTTACTGTAGAATAGGCAATACCTGGCGCAATTAAAATTTCCGACAGTATAAAATTATTTTTTGAATAATTTACTATAGAAAAGGCAATCCCTGGCGCACTTAAAATTTGCGACAGTAAAAAATTATTTTTTGAATAATTTACTATAGAAAAGGCAAATTCTGGCGTAATTAAAATTTGCGACAGTAGAAAATTATTTTTTGAATAATTTACTATAGAAAAGGCAATCCCTGGCGCAATTAAAATTTGCGACAGTATAAAATTATTTTTTGAATAATTTACTATAGAAAAGGCAATCCCTGGCGCACTTAAAATTTGCGACAGTAGAAAATTATTTTTTGAATAATTTACTATAGAAAAGGCAATCCCTGGCGCACTTAAAATTTGCGACAGTAAAAAATTATTTTTTGAATAATTTACTATAGAAAAGGCAATCCCTGGCGTAATTAAAATTTGCGACAGTTGAAAATTATTTTTTGAATAATTTACTATAGAAAAGGCAATCCCTGGCGCAATTAAAATTTGCGACAGTAAAAAATTATTTTTTGAATAATTTACTATAGAAAAGGCAATCCCTGGCGCAATTAAAATTTGCGACAGTAAAAAATTATTTTTTGAATAATTTACTATAGAAAAGGCAATCCCTGGCGCACTTAAAATTTGCGACAGTAAAAAATTATTTTTTGAATAATTTACTATAGAAAAGGCAATCCCTGGCGCAATTAAAATTTGCGACAGTTGAAAATTATTTTTTGAATAATTTACTATAGAAAAGTCAATCCCTGGCGCAATTAAAATTTGCGACAGTTGAACATTATTTTTTGAATAATTTACTATAGAAAAGGCAATCACTGGCGTAATTAAAATTTGCGACAGTAGAAAATTATTTTTTGCAAAATTTACTATAGAAAAGGCAATCCCTGGCGCACTTAAAATTTGCGACAGTAAAAAATTATTTTTTGAATAATTTACTATAGAAAAGGCAATCCCTGGCGTAATTAAAATTTGCGACAGTTGAAAATTATTTTTTGAATAATTTACTATAGAAAAGGCAATCCCTGGCGCAATTAAAATTTGCGACAGTAAAAAATTATTTTTTGAATAATTTACTATAGAAAAGGCAATCCCTGGCGTAATTAAAATTTGCGACAGTAGAAAATTATTTTTTGCAAAATTTACTATAGAAAAGGCAATCCCTGGCGTAATTAAAATTTGCGACAGTTGAAAATTATTTTTTGAAAACTTTACTATATAAAAGGCAATCCCTGGCGTAATTAAAATTTGCGACAGTAGAAAATTATTTTGTGAATAATTTACTGTAGAAAAGGCAATCCCTGGGATATTTAAAATTTGCTAGAGTAAAAAATTATTTTTTAATAATTTACTATAGAAAAGGCAATCCCTGGCGTAATTAAAATTTGCGACAGTAGAAAATTATTTTGTGAATAATTTACTGTAGAAAAGGCAATCCCTGGGATATTTAAAATTTGCGACAGTAAAAAATTATTTTTTAATAATTTACTATAGAAAAGGCAATCCCTGGCGTAATTAAAATTTGCGACAGTAAAAAATTATTTTTTGAATAATTTGCTATAGAAAAGGCAATCCCTGGCGCAATTAAAATTTGCGACAGTTGAAAATTATTTTTTGAATAATTTACTGTAGAAAAGGCAACACCTGGCGCAATTAAAATTTGCGACAGTAAAAAATTATTTTTTGAATAATTTACTATAGAAAAGGCAATCCCTGGCGCAATTAAAATTTGCGACAGTAGAAAATTATTTTTTGAATAATTTACTATAGAAAAGGCAATCCCTGGCGTAATTAAAATTTGCGACAGTAAAAAATTATTTTTTGAATAATTTACTATAGAAAAGGCAATCCCTGGCGCACTTAAAATTTGCGACAGTAGAAAATTATTTTTTGAATAATTTACTATAGAAAAGGCAATCCCTGGCGCACTTAAAATTTGCGACAGTAAAAAATTATTTTTTGAATAATTTACTATAGAAAAGGCAATCCCTGGCGCACTTAAAATTTGCGACAGTAAAAAATTATTTTTTGAATAATTTACTATAGAAAAGGCAATCCCTGGCGCAATTAAAATTTGCGACAGTTGAAAATTATTTTTTGAATAATTTACTATAGAAAAGGCAATCCCTGGCGCAATTAAAATTTGCGACAGTATAAAATTATTTTTTGAATAATTTACTATAGAAAAGGCAATCCCTGGCGTAATTAAAATTTGCGACAGTAGAAAATTATTTTTTGAATAATTTACTATAGAAAAGGCAATCCCTGGCGCAATTAAAATTTGCGACAGTATAAAATTATTTTTTGAATAATTTACTATAGAAAAGGCAATCCCTGGCGCACTTAAAATTTGCGACAGTAGAAAATTATTTTTTGAATAATTTACTATAGAAAAGGCAATCCCTGGCGCACTTAAAATATGCGACAGTAAAAAATTATTTTTTGAATAATTTACTATAGAAAAGGCAATCCCTGGCGTAATTAAAATTTGCGACAGTTGAAAATTATTTTTTGAATAATTTACTATAGAAAAGGCAATCCCTGGCGCAATTAAAATTTGTGACAGTAAAAAATTATTTTTTGAATAATTTACTATAGAAAAGGCAATCCCTGGCGTAATTAAAATTTGCGAGAGTATAAAATTATTTTTTGAATAATTTACTATATAAAAGGCAATCCCTGGCGTAATTAAAATTTGCGACAGTAGAAAATTATTTTTTGAATAATTTACTATAGAAAAGGCAATCCCTGGCGTAATTAAAATTTGCGACAGTTGAAAATTATTTTTTGAATAATTTACTATAGAAAAGGCAATCCCTGGCGCACTTAAAATTTGCGACAGTAGAAAATTATTTTTTGAATAATTTACTATAGAAAAGGCAATCCCTGGCGCACTTAAAATATGCGACAGTAAAAAATTATTTTTTGAATAATTTACTATAGAAAAGGCAATCCCTGGCGTAATTAAAATTTGCGACAGTTGAAAATTATTTTTTGAATAATTTACTATAGAAAAGGCAATCCCTGGCGCAATTAAAATTTGCGAGAATATAAAATTATTTTTTGAATAATTTACTATATAAAAGGCAATCCCTGGCGTAATTAAAATTTGCGACAGTAGAAAATTATTTTTTGAATAATTTACTATAGAAAAGGCAATCCCTGGCGTAATTAAAATTTGCGACAGTTGAAAATTATTTTTTGAATAATTTACTATAGAAAAGGCAATCCCTGGCGTAATTAAAATTTGCGACAGTAGAAAATTATTTTTTGAATAATTTACTATAGAAAAGGCAATCCTTGGCGCACTTAAAATTTCCGACAATAAAAATTATTTTTTGAATAATTTACTATAGAAAAGGCAATCCCTGGCGCACTTAAAATTTGCGACAGTAAAAAATTATTTTTTGAATAATTTACTATAGAAAAGGCAATCCCTGGCGTAATTAAAATTTGCGACAGTTGAAAATTATTTTTTGAATAATTTACTGTAGAAAAGGCAATCCCTGGCGCACTTAAAATTTGCGACAGCAAAAAATTATTTTTTGAATAATTTACTATAGAAAAGGCAATCCCTGGCGCAATTAAAACTTGCGATAGTATAAAATTATTTTTTGAATAATTTAATGTAGAAAAGGCAATCCCTGGCGCAATTAAAATTTGCGACAGTATAAAATTATTTTTTGAATAATTTACTATAGAAAAGGCAATCCCTGGCGTAATTAAAATTTGCGACAGTAGAAAATTATTTTTTGAATAATTTACTATAGAAAAGGCAATCCTTGGCGCACTTAAAATTTCCGACAATAAAAATTATTTTTTGAATAATTTACTATAGAAAAGGCAATCCCTGGCGCAATTAAAATTTGCGACAGTATAAAATTATTTTTTGAATAATTTACTATAGAAAAGGCAATCCCTGGCGTAATTAAAATTTGGTCCAGTTGAAAATTATTTTTTGAATAATTTACTATAGAAAAGGCAAGCCCTGGCGACAGTAAAAAATTATTTTTTGAATAATTTACTATATAAAAGGCAATCCCTGGCGTAATTAAAATTTGCGACAGTAGAAAATTATTTTTTGAATAAATTACTGTAGAAAAGGCAATCCCTGGCGCAATTAAAATTTGCGACAGTATAAAATTATTTTTTGAATAATTTACTATAGAAAAGGCAATCCCTGGCGTAATTAAAATTTGCGACAGTAGAAAATTATTTTTTGAATAATTTACTATAGAAAAGGCAATCCTTGGCGCACTTAAAATTTCCGACAATTAAAATTTGCGACAGTAAAAAATTATTTTTTGAATAATTTACTATAGAAAAGGCAATCCCTGGCGTAATTAAAATTTGCGACCGTATAAAATTATTTTTTGAATAATTTACTATAGAAAAGGCAATCCCTGGCGTAATTAAAATTTGCGACAGTAGAAAATTATTTTTTGAATAATTTACTATAGAAAAGGCAATCCTTGGCGCACTTAAAATTTCCGACAATAAAAATTATTTTTTGAATAATTTACTATAGAAAAGGCAATCCCTGGCGCACTTAAAATTTGCGACAGTAAAAAATTATTTTTTGAATAATTTACTATAGAAAAGGCAATCCCTGGCGTAATTAAAATTTGCGACAGTATAAAATTTTTTTTTGAATAATTTACTATAGAAAAGGCAATCCCTGGCGCAAGTAAAACTTGCGATAGTAAATAATTATTTTTTGAATAATATACTATAGAAAAGGTAATCCCTGGCGCAATTAAAATTTGCGACAGTAAAAAATTATTTTTTGAATAATTTACTATATAAAAGGCAATCCCTGGCGCACTTAAAATTTGCGACAGTAAAAAATTATTTTTTGAATAATTTACTATATAAAAGGCAATCCCTGGCGTAATTAAAATTTGCGACAGTTGAAAATTATTTTTTGAATAATTTACTGTAGAAAAGGCAATCCCTGGCGCACTTAAAATTTGCGACAGCAAAAAATTATTTTTTGAATAATTTACTATAGAAAAGGCAATCCCTGGCGCAATTAAAACTTGCGATAGTATAAAATTATTTTTTGAATAATTTAATGTAGAAAAGGCAATCCCTGGCGCAATTAAAACTTGCGATAGTAAAAAATTATTTTTTGAATAATTTACTATAGAAAAGGCAATCCCTGGCGTAATTAAAATTTGGTCCAGTTGAAAATTATTTTTTGAATAATTTACTATAGAAAAGGCAAGCCCTGGCGCAATTAAAATTTGCGACAGTAAAAAATTATTTTTTGAATAATTTACTATAGAAAAGGCAATCCCTGGCGCACTTAAAATTTGCGACAGTAAAAAATTATTTTTTGAATAATTTACTATATAAAAGGCAATCCCTGGCGTAATTAAAATTTGCGACAGTAGAAAATTATTTTTTGAATAAATTACTGTAGAAAAGGCAATCCCTGGCGCAATTAAAATTTGCGACAGTATAAAATTATTTTTTGAATAATTTACTATAGAAAAGGCAATCCCTGGCGCAATTAAAACTTGCGATAGTATAAAATTATTTTTTTGAAAAATTTACTATAGAAAAGGCAATCCCTGGCGCACTTAAAATTTGCGACAGTAAAAAATTATTTTTTGAATAATTTACTATAGAAAAGGCAATCCCTGGCGTAATTAAAATTTGCGACAGTTGAAAATTATTTTTTGAATAATTTACTATAGAAAAGGCAATCCCTGGCGCAATTAAAATTTGCGACAGTAAAAAATTATTTTTTGAATAATTTACTATAGAAAAGGCAATCCCTGGCGTAATTAAAATTTGCGACAGTAGAAAATTATTTTTTGCAAAATTTACTATAGAAAAGGCAATCCCTGGCGTAATTAAAATTTGCGACAGTTGAAAATTATTTTTTGAAAACTTTACTATATAAAAGGCAATCCCTGGCGTAATTAAAATTTGCGACAGTAGAAAATTATTTTGTGAATAATTTACTGTAGAAAAGGCAATCCCTGGGATATTTAAAATTTGCGACAGTAAAAAATTATTTTTTAATAATTTACTATAGAAAAGGCAATGCCTGGCGTAATTAAAATTTGCGACAGTAGAAAATTATTTTGTGAATAATTTACTGTAGAAAAGGCAATCCCTGGGATATTTAAAATTTGCGACAGTTGAAAATTATTTTTTGAATAATTTACTATAGAAAAGGCAAGCCCTGGCGCAATTAAAATTTGCGACAGTAAAAAATTATTTTTTGAATAATTTACTATAGAAAAGGCAATCCCTGGCGCACTTAAAATTTGCGACAGTAAAAAATTATTTTTTGAATAATTTACTATATAAAAGGCAATCCCTGGCGTAATTAAAATTTGCGACAGTAGAAAATTATTTTTTGAATAAATTACTGTAGAAAAGGCAATCCCTGGCGCAATTAAAATTTGCGACAGTATAAAATTATTTTTTGAATAATTTACTATAGAAAAGGCAATCCCTGGCGCAATTAAAACTTGCGATAGTATAAAATTATTTTTTTGAAAAATTTACTATAGAAAAGGCAATCCCTGGCGCACTTAAAATTTGCGACAGTAAAAAATTATTTTTTGAATAATTTACTATAGAAAAGGCAATCCCTGGCGTAATTAAAATTTGCGACAGTTGAAAATTATTTTTTGAATAATTTACTATAGAAAAGGCAATCCCTGGCGTAATTAAAATTTGCGACAGTTGAAAATTATTTTTTGAAAACTTTACTATATAAAAGGCAATCCCTGGCGTAATTAAAATTTGCGACAGTAGAAAATTATTTTGTGAATAATTTACTGTAGAAAAGGCAATCCCTGGGATATTTAAAATTTGCGACAGTAAAAAATTATTTTTTAATAATTTACTATAGAAAAGGCAATCCCTGGCGTAATTAAAATTTGCGACAGTAAAAAATGATTTTTTGAATAATTTGCTATAGAAAAGGCAATCCCTGGCGCAATTAAAATTTGCGACAGTTGAAAATTATTTTTTGAATAATTTACTGTAGAAAAGGCAATACCTGGCGCAATTAAAATTTGCGACAGTAAAAAATTATTTTTTGAATAATTTACTATAGAAAAGGCAATCCCTGGCGCAATTAAAATTTGCGACAGTAGAAAATTATTTTTTGAATAATTTACTATAGAAAAGGCAATCCCTGGCGTAATTAAAATTTGCGACAGTAAAAAATTATTTTTTGAATAATTTACTATAGAAAAGGCAATCCCTGGCGCACTTAAAATTTGCGACAGTAGAAAATTATTTTTTGAATAATTTACTATATAAAAGGCAATCCCTGGCGCACTTAAAATTTGCGACAGTAAAAAATTATTTTTTGAATAATTTACTATAGAAAAGGCAATCCCTGGCGCACTTAAAATTTGCGACAGTAAAAAATTATTTTTTGAATAATTTACTATAGAAAAGGCAATCCCTGGCGCAATTAAAATTTGCGACAGTTGAAAATTATTTTTTGAATAATTTACTATAGAAAAGGCAATCCCTGGCGCAATTAAAATTTGCGACAGTATAAAATTATTTTTTGAATAATTTACTATAGAAAAGGCAATCCCTGGCGTAATTAAAATTTGCGACAGTAGAAAATTATTTTTTGAATAATTTACTATAGAAAAGGCAATCCCTGGCGCAATTAAAATTTGCGACAGTATAAAATTATTTTTTGAATAATTTACTATAGAAAAGGCAATCCTTGGCGCACTTAAAATTTGCGACAGTAGAAAATTATTTTTTGAATAATTTACTATAGAAAAGGCAATCCCTGGCGCACTTAAAATATGCGACAGTAAAAAATTATTTTTTGAATAATTTACTATAGAAAAGGCAATCCCTGGCGTAATTAAAATTTGCGACAGTTGAAAATTATTTTTTGAATAATTTACTATAGAAAAGGCAATCCCTGGCGCAATTAAAATTTGCGACAGTAAAAAATTATTTTTTGAATAATTTACTATAGAAAAGGCAATCCCTGGCGTAATTAAAATTTGCGAGAGTATAAAATTATTTTTTGAATAATTTACTATATAAAAGGCAATCCCTGGCGTAATTAAAATTTGCGACAGTAGAAAATTATTTTTTGAATTATTTACTATAGAAAAGGCAATCCCTGGCGTAATTAAAATTTGCGACAGTTGAAAATTATTTTTTGAATAATTTACTATAGAAAAGGCAATCCCTGGCGCACTTAAAATTTGCGACAGTAGAAAATTATTTTTTGAATAATTTACTATAGAAAAGGCAATCCCTGGCGCACTTAAAATATGCGACAGTAAAAAATTATTTTTTGAATAATTTACTATAGAAAAGGCAATCCCTGGCGTAATTAAAATTTGCGACAGTTGAAAATTATTTTTTGAATAATTTACTATAGAAAAGGAAATCCCTGGCGCAATTAAAATTTGCGACAGTAAAAAATTATTTTTTGAATAATTTACTATAGAAAAGGCAATCCCTGGCGTAATTAAAATTTGCGAGAGTATAAAATTATTTTTTGAATAATTTACTATATAAAAGGCAATCCCTGGCGTAATTAAAATTTGCGACAGTAGAAAATTATTTTTTGAATAATTTACTATAGAAAAGGCAATCCCTGGCGTAATTAAAATTTGCGACAGTTGAAAATTATTTTTTGAATAATTTACTATAGGAAAGGCAATCCCTGGCGTAATTAAAATTTGCGACAGTAGAAAATTATTTTTTGAATAATTTACTATAGAAAAGGCAATCCTTGGCGCACTTAAAATTTCCGACAATAAAAATTATTTTTTGAATAATTTACTATAGAAAAGGCAATCCCTGGCGCACTTAAAATTTGCGACAGTAAAAAATTATTTTTTGAATAATTTACTATAGAAAAGGCAATCCCTGGCGTAATTAAAATTTGCGACAGTTGAAAATTATTTTTTGAATAATTTACTGTAGAAAAGGCAATCCCTGGCGCACTTAAAATTTGCGACAGCAAAAAATTATTTTTTGAATAATTTACTATAGAAAAGGCAATCCCTGGCGCAATTAAAACTTGCGATAGTATAAAATTATTTTTTGAATAATTTAATGTAGAAAAGGCAATCCCTGGCGCAATTAAAATTTGCGACAGTATAAAATTATTTTTTGAATAATTTACTATAGAAAAGGCAATCCCTGGCGTAATTAAAATTTGCGACAGTAGAAAATTATTTTTTGAATAATTTACTATAGAAAAGGCAATCCTTGGCGCACTTAAAATTTCCGACAATAAAAATTATTTTTTGAATAATTTACTATAGAAAAGGCAATCCCTGGCGCAATTAAAATTTGCGACAGTATAAAATTATTTTTTGAATAATTTACTATAGAAAAGGCAATCCCTGGCGTAATTAAAATTTGGTCCAGTTGAAAATTATTTTTTGAATAATTTACTATAGAAAAGGCAAGCCCTGGCGACAGTAAAAAATTATTTTTTGAATAATTTACTATATAAAAGGCAATCCCTGGCGTAATTAAAATTTGCGACAGTAGAAAATTATTTTTTGAATAAATTACTGTAGAAAAGGCAATCCCTGGCGCAGTTAAAATTTGCGACAGTATAAAATTATTTTTTGAATAATTTACTATAGAAAAGGCAATCCCTGGCGTAATTAAAATTTGCGACAGTAGAAAATTATTTTTTGAATAATTTACTATAGAAAAGGCAATCCTTGGCGCACTTAAAATTTCCGACAATTAAAATTTGCGACAGTAAAAAATTATTTTTTGAATAATTTACTATAGAAAAGGCAATCCCTGGCGTAATTAAAATTTGCGACAGTATAAAATTATTTTTTGAATAATTTACTATAGAAAAGGCAATCCCTGGCGTAATTAAAATTTGCGACAGTAGAAAATTATTTTTTGAATAATTTACTATAGAAAAGGCAATCCTTGGCGCACTTAAAATTTCCGACAATAAAAATTATTTTTTGAATAATTTACTATAGAAAAGGCAATCCCTGGCGCACTTAAAATTTGCGACAGTAAAAAATTATTTTTTGAATAATTTACTATAGAAAAGGCAATCCCTGGCGTAATTAAAATTTGCGACAGTATAAAATTATTTTTTGAATAATTTACTATAGAAAAGGCAATCCCTGGCGCAAGTAAAACTTGCGATAGTAAATAATTATTTTTGGAATAATATACTATAGAAAAGGTAATCCCTGGCGCAATTAAAATTTGCGACAGTAAAAAAATATTTTTTGAATAATTTACTATATAAAAGGCAATCCCTGGCGCACTTAAAATTTGCGACAGTAAAAAATTATTTTTTGAATAATTTACTATATAAAAGGCAATCCCTGGCGTAATTAAAATTTGCGACAGTTGAAAATTATTTTTTGAATAATTTACTGTAGAAAAGGCAATCCCTGGCGCACTTAAAATTTGCGACAGCAAAAAATTATTTTTTGAATAATTTACTATAGAAAAGGCAATCCCTGGCGCAATTAAAACTTGCGATAGTATAAAATTATTTTTTGAATAATTTAATGTAGAAAAGGCAATCCCTGGCGCAATTAAAACTTGCGATAGTAAAAAATTATTTTTTGAATAATTTACTATAGAAAAGGCAATCCCTGGCGTAATTAAAATTTGGTCCAGTTGAAAATTATTTTTTGAATAATTTACTATAGAAAAGGCAAGCCCTGGCGCAATTAAAATTTGCGACAGTAAAAAATTATTTTTTGAATAATTTACTATAGAAAAGGCAATCCCCGGCGCACTTAAAATTTGCGACAGTAAAAAATTATTTTTTGAATAATTTACTATATAAAAGGCAATCCCTGGCGTAATTAAAATTTGCGACAGTAGAAAATTATTTTTTGAATAAATTACTGTAGAAAAGGCAATCCCTGGCGCAATTAAAATTTGCGACAGTATAAAATTATTTTTTGAATAATTTACTATAGAAAAGGCAATCCCTGGCGCAATTAAAACTTGCGATAGTATAAAATTATTTTTTTGAAAAATTTACTATAGAAAAGGCAATCCCTGGCGCACTTAAAATTTGCGACAGTAAAAAAATATTTTTTGAATAATTTACTATAGAAAAGGCAATCCCTGGCGTAATTAAAATTTGCGACAGTTGAAAATTATTTTTTGAATAATTTACTATAGAAAAGGCAATCCCTGGCGCAATTAAAATTTGCGACAGTAAAAAATTATTTTTTGAATAATTTACTATAGAAAAGGCAATCCCTGGCGTAATTAAAATTTGCGACAGTAGAAAATTATTTTTTGCAAAATTTACTATAGAAAAGGCAATCCCTGGCGTAATTAAAATTTGCGACAGTTGAAAATTATTTTTTGAAAACTTTACTATATAAAAGGCAATCCCTGGCGTAATTAAAATTTGCGACAGTAGAAAATTATTTTGTGAATAATTTACTGTAGAAAAGGCAATCCCTGGGATATTTAAAATTTGCGACAGTAAAAAATTATTTTTTAATAATTTACTATAGAAAAGGCAATGCCTGGCGTAATTAAAATTTGCGACAGTAGAAAATTATTTTGTGAATAATTTACTGTAGAAAAGGCAATCCCTGGGATATTTAAAATTTGCGACAGTAAAAAATTATTTTTTAATAATTTACTATAGAAAAGGCAATCCCTGGCGTAATTAAAATTTGCGACAGTAAAAAATTATTTTTTGAATAATTTGCTATAGAAAAGGCAATCCCTGGCGCAATTAAAATTTGCGACAGTTGAAAATTATTTTTTGAATAATTTACTGTAGAAAAGGCAATACCTGGCGCAATTAAAATTTGCGACAGTAAAAAATTATTTTTTGAATAATTTACTATAGAAAAGGCAATCCCTGGCGCAATTAAAATTTGCGACAGTAGAAAATTATTTTTTGAATAATTTACTATAGAAAAGGCAATCCCTGGCGTAATTAAAATTTGCGACAGTAAAAAATTATTTTTTGAATAATTTACTATAGAAAAGGCAATCCCTGGCGCACTTAAAATTTGCGACAGTAGAAAATTATTTTTTGAATAATTTACTATAGAAAAGGCAATCCCTGGCGCACTTAAAATTTGCGACAGTAAAAAATTATTTTTTGAATAATTTACTATAGAAAAGGCAATCCCTGGCGCACTTAAAATTTGCGACAGTAAAAAATTATTTTTTGAATAATTTACTATAGAAAAGGCAATCCCTGGCGCAATTAAAATTTGCGACAGTTGAAAATTATTTTTTCAATAATTTACTATAGAAAAGTCAATCCCTGGCGCAATTAAAATTTGCGACAGTTGAACATTATTTTTTGAATAATTTACTATAGAAAAGGCAATCCCAGGCGTAATTAAAATTTGCGACAGTAGAAAATTATTTTTTGCAAAATTTACTATAGAAAAGGCAATCCCTGGCGCACTTAAAATATGCGACAGTAAAAAATTATTTTTTGAATAATTTACTATAGAAAAGGCAATCCCTGGCGTAATTAAAATTTGCGACAGTAGAAAATTATTTTTTGAATAATTTACTATAGAAAAGGCAATCCCTGGCGCAATTAAAATTTGCGACAGTATAAAATTATTTTTTGAATAATTTTCTATAGAAAAGGCAATCCCTGGCGCACTTAAAATTTGCGACAGTAGAAAATTATTTTTTGAATAATTTACTATAGAAAAGGCAATCCTTGGCGCACTTAAAATATGCGATAGTAAAAAATTATTTTTTGAATAATTTACTATAGAAAAGGCAATCCCTGGCGTAATTAAAATTTGCGACAGTTGAAAATTATTTTTTGAATAATTTACTATAGAAAAGGCAATCCCTGGCGCAATTAAAATTTGCGACAGTAAAAAATTATTTTTTGAATTATTTACTATAGAAAAGGCAATCCCTGGCGTAATTAAAATTTGCGAGAGTATAAAATTATTTTTTGAATAATTTACTATATAAAAGGCAATCCCTGGCGTAATTAAAATTTGCGACAGTAGAAAATTATTTTTTGAATAATTTACTATAGAAAAGGCAATCCCTGGCGTAATTAAAATTTGCGACAGTTGAAAATTATTTTTTGAATAATTTACTATAGAAAAGGCAATCCCTGGCGTAATTAAAATTTGCGACAGTAGAAAATTATTTTTTGAATAATTTACTATAGAAAAGGCAATCCTTGGCGCACTTAAAATTTCCGACAATAAAAATTATTTTTTGAATAATTTACTATAGAAAAGGCAATCCCTGGCGCACTTAAAATTTGCGACAGTAAAAAATTATTTTTTGAATAATTTACTATAGAAAAGGCAATCCCTGGCGTAATTAAAATTTGCGACAGTATAAAATTATTTTTTGAATAATTTACTATAGAAAAGGCAATCCCTGGCGCAAGTAAAACTTGCGATAGTAAATAATTATTTTTTGAATAATTTACTATAGAAAAGGTAATCCCTGGCGCAATTAAAATTTGCGACAGTAAAAAATTATTTTTTGAATAATTTACTATATAAAAGGCAATCCCTGGCGCACTTAAAATTTGCGACAGTAAAAAATTATTTTTTGAATAATTTACTATATAAAAGGCAATCCCTGGCGTAATTAAAATTTGCGACAGTAGAAAATTATTTTTTGCAAAATTTACTATAGAAAAGGCAATCCCTGGCGTAATTAAAATTTGCGACAGTTGAAAATTATTTTTTGAATAATTTACTATAGAAAAGGCAAGCCCTGGCGCAATTAAAATTTGCGACAGTAAAAAATTATTTTTTGAATAATTTACTATAGAAAAGGCAATCCCTGGCGCACTTAAAATTTGCGACAGTAAAAAATTATTTTTTGAAAAATTTACTATATAAAAGGCAATCCCTGGCGTAATTAAAATTTGCGACAGTAGAAAATTATTTTTTGAATAAATTACTGTAGAAAAGGCAATCCCTGGCGCAATTAAAATTTGCGACATTATAAAATTATTTTTTGAATAATTTACTATAGAAAAGGCAATCCCTGGCGCAATTAAAATTTGCGACAGTAAAAAATTATTTTTTGCAAAATTTACTATAGAAAAGGCAATCCCTGGCGCAATTAAAATTTGCGACAGTAAAAAATTATTTTTTGCAAACTTTACTATAGAAAAGGCAATACCTGGCGTAATTAAAATTTGCGACAGTAGAAAATTATTTTTTGAAAAGTTTACTATAGAAAAGGCAATCCCTGGCGCAATTAAAATTTGCGACAGTAAAAAATTAATTTGTGAGAAATTTACTATAGAAAAGGCAATCCCTGGGATATTTAAAATTTGCGACAGTAGAAAATTATTTTTGAATAATTTACTATAGAAAAGTCAATCCCTGGCGTCATTAAAATTTGCGACAGTATAAAATTATTTTTTGCAAAATTTACTATAGAAAAGGCAATCCCTGGGATATTTAAAATTTGCGACAGTAGAAAATTATTTTTTGAATAATTTACTATAGAAAAGGCAATCCCTGGCGTAATTAAAATTTGCGACAGTAGAAAATTATTTTTTGAATAATTTACTATAGAAAAGGCAATCCTTGGCGCACTTAAAATTTCCGACAATAAAAATTATTTTTTGAATAATTTACTATAGAAAAGGCAATCCCTGGCGCACTTAAAATTTGCGACAGTAAAAAATTATTTTTTGAATAATTTACTATAGAAAAGGCAATCCCTGGCGTAATTAAAATTTGCGACAGTATAAAATTATTTTTTGAATAATTTACTATAGAAAAGGCAATCCCTGGCGCAAGTAAAACTTGCGATAGTAAATAATTATTTTTTGAATAATTTACTATAGAAAAGGTAATCCCTGGCGCAATTAAAATTTGCGACAGTAAAAAATTATTTTTTGAATAATTTACTATATAAAAGGCAATCCCTGGCGCACTTAAAATTTGCGACAGTAAAAAATTATTTTTTGAATAATTTACTATATTAAAGGCAATCCCTGGCGTAATTAAAATTTGCGACAGTTGAAAATTATTTTTTGAATAATTTACTGTAGAAAAGGCAATCCCTGGCGCACTTAAAATTTGCGACAGCAAAAAATTATTTTTTGAATAATTTACTATAGAAAAGGCAATCCCTGGCGCAATTAAAACTTGCGATAGTATAAAATTATTTTTTGAATAATTTAATGTAGAAAAGGCAATCCCTGGCGCAATTAAAACTTGCGATAGTAAAAAATTATTTTTTGAATAATTTACTATAGAAAAGGCAATCCCTGGCGTAATTAAAATTTGCGACAGTTGAAAATTATTTTTTGAATAATTTACTATAGAAAAGGCAAGCCCTGGCGCAATTAAAATTTGCGACAGTAAAAAATTATTTTTTGAATAATTTACTATAGAAAAGGCAATCCCTGGCGCACTTAAAATTTGCGACAGTAAAAAATTATTTTTTGAATAATTTACTATATAAAAGGCAATCCCTGGCGTAATTAAAATTTGCGACAGTAGAAAATTATTTTTTGAATAAATTACTGTAGAAAAGGCAATCCCTGGCGCAATTAAAATTTGCGACAGTATAAAATTATTTTTTGAATAATTTACTATAGAAAAGGCAATCCCTGGCGCAATTAAAATTTGCGACAGTAAAAAATTATTTTTTGCAAAATTTACTATAGAAAAGGCAATCCCTGGCGCAATTAAAATTTGCGACAGTAAAAAATTATTTTTTGCAAACTTTACTATAGAAAAGGCAATACCTGGCGTAATTAAAATTTGCGACAGTAGAAAATTATTTTTTGAAAAGTTTACTATAGAAAAGGCAATCCCTGGCGCAATTAAAATTTGCGACAGTAAAAAATTAATTTGTGAGAAATTTACTATAGAAAAGGCAATCCCTGGGATATTTAAAATTTGCGACAGTAGAAAATTATTTTTTGAATAATTTACTATAGAAAAGGCAATCCCTGGCGTCATTAAAATTTGCGACAGTATAAAATTATTTTTTGCAAAATTTACTATAGAAAAGGCAATCCCTGGGATATTTAAAATTTGCGACAGTAGAAAATTATTTTTTGAATAATTTACTATAGAAAAGGCAATCCCTGGCGTAATTAAAATTTGCGACAGTAAAAAATTATTTTTTGAATAATTTACTATAGAAAAGGCAATCCCTGGCGCAATTAAAATTTGCGACAGTAAAAAATTATTTTTTGCAAAATTTACTACAGAAAAGGCAATCCCTGGCGTATTTAAAATTTGCGACAGTAAAAAATTAATATTTTGAAAAATTTACTATAGAAAAGGCAATCCCTGGCGTAATTAAAATTTGCGACAGTATAAAATTATTTTTTGAATAATTTACTATAGAAAAGGCAATACCTGGCGTAATTAAAATTTGCGACAGTATAAAATTATTTTTTGAATAATTTACTATAGAAAAGGCAATCCCTGGCGCACTTAAATATGCGACAGTAAAAAATTATTTTTTGAATAATTTACTATAGAAGAGGCAATCCCTGGCGTAATTAAAATTTGCGACAGTTGAAAATTATTTTTTGAATAATTTACTATAGAAAAGGCAATCCCTGGCGTAATTAAAATTTGCGACAGTAGAAAATTATTTTTTGAATAATTTACTATAGAAAAGGCAATCCCTGGCGTATTTAAAATTTGCGACAGTATAAAATTAATTTTTGAAAAATTTACTATATAAAAGGCAATCCCTGGCGTAATTAAAATTTGCGACAGTAAAAAATTATTTTTTGAATAATTTACTATAGAAAAGGCAATCCCTGGCGTAATTAAAACTTGCGATAGTAAAAAATTATTTTTTGAATAATTTACTATAGAAAAGGCAATCCCTGGCGTAATTAAAATTTGCGACAGTTGAAAATTATTTTTTGAATAATTTACTATAGAAAAGGTAATCCCTGGCGCAATTAAAATTTGCGACAGTAAAAAATTATTTTTTGAATAATTTACTATATAAAAGGCAATCCCTGGCGCACTTAAAATTTGCGACAGAAAAAAATTATTTTTTGCAAAATTTACTATAGAAAAGGCAATCCCTGGCGCACTTAAAATTTGCGACAGTAGAAAATTATTTTTTGAATAATTTACTATAGAAAAGGCAATCCCTGGCGCACTTAAAATTTGCGACAGTAAAAAATTATTTTTTGAATAATTTACTATAGAAAAGGCAATCCCTGGCGCACTTAAAATTTGCGACAGTAAAAAATTATTTTTTGAATAATTTACTATAGAAAAGGCAATCCCTGGCGCAATTAAAATTTGCGACAGTTGAAAATTATTTTTTGAATAATTTACTATAGAAAAGTCAATCCCTGGCGCAATTAAAATTTGCGACAGTTGAACATTATTTTTTGAATAATTTACTATAGAAAAGGCAATCCCTGGCGTAATTAAAATTTGCGACAGTAGAAAATTATTTTTTGCAAAATTTACTATAGAAAAGGCAATCCCTGGCGCACTTAAAATATGCGACAGTAAAAAATTATTTTTTGAATAATTTACTATAGAAAAGGCAATCCCTGGCGTAATTAAAATTTGCGACAGTAGAAAATTATTTTTTGAATAATTTACTATAGAAAAGGCAATCCCTGGCGCAATTAAAATTTGCGACAGTATAAAATTATTTTTTGAATAATTTACTATAGAAAAGGCAATACCTGGCGCACTTAAAATTTGCGACAGTAGAAAATTATTTTTTGAATAATTTACTATAGAAAAGGCAATCCCTGGCGCACTTAAAATATGCGACAGTAAAAAATTATTTTTTGAATAATTTACTATAGAAAAGGCAATCCCTGGCGTAATTAAAATTTGCGAGAGTATAAAATTATTTTTTGAATAATTTACTATATAAAAGGCAATCCCTGGCGTAATTAAAATTTGCGACAGTAGAAAATTATTTTTTGAATAATTTACTATAGAAAAGGCAATCCCTGGCGTAATTAAAATTTGCGACAGTTGAAAATTATTTTTTGAATAATTTACTATAGAAGAGGCAATCCCTGGCGTAATTAAAATTTGCGACAGTAGCAAATTATTTTTTGAATAATTTACTATAGAAAAGGCAATCCCTGGCGCACTTAAAATTTGCGACAGTAAAAAATTATTTTTTGAATTATTTACTATAGAAAAGGCAATCCCTGGCGTAATTAAAATTTGCGACAGTAGAAAATTATTTTTTGAATAATTTACTATAGAAACGGCAATCCCTGGCGCACATAAAATTTGCGACAGTAAAAATTATTTTTTGAATAATTTACTATAGAAAAGGCAATCCCTGGCGCACTTAAAATTTGCGACAGTAAAAAATTATTTTTTGAATAATTTACTATAGAACAGGCAATCCCTGGCGTAATTAAAATTTGCGACAGTATAAAATTATTTTTTAAATAATTTACTATAGAAAAGGCAATCCCTGGCGCAATTAAAACTTGCGATAGTAAAAAATTATTTTTTGAATAATTTACTATAGAAAAGGTAATCCCTGGCGCAATTAAAATTTGCGACAGTAAAAAATTATTTTTTGAATAATTTACTATATAAAAGGCAATCCCTGGCGCACTTAAAATTCGCGACAGTAAAAAATTATTTTTTGAATAATTTACTATATAAAAGGCAATCCCTGGCGTAATTAAAATTTGCGACAGTTGAAAATTATTTTTTGAATAATTTACTGTAGAAAAGGCAATCCCTGGCGCACTTAAAATTTGCGACAGCAAAAAATTATTTTTTGAATAATTTACTATAGAAAAGGCAATCCCTGGCGCAATTAAAACTTGCGATAGTATAAAATTATTTTTTGAATAATTTAATGTAGAAAAGGCAATCCCTGGCGCAATTAAAACTTGCGATAGTAAAAAATTATTTTTTGAATAATTTACTATAGAAAAGGCAATCCCTGGCGTAATTAAAATTTGCGACAGTTGAAAATTATTTTTTGAATAATTTACTATAGAAAAGGCAAGCCCTGGCGCAATTAAAATTTGCGATAGTAAAAAATTATTTTTTGAATAATTTACTATAGAAAAGGCAATCCCTGGCGCACTTAAAATTTGCGACAGTAAAAAATTATTTTTTGAATAATTTACTATAGAAAAGGCAATCCCTGGCGTAATTAAAATTTGCGACAGTTGAAAATTATTTTTTGAATAATTTACTATAGAAAAGGCAATCCCTGGCGTAATTAAAATTTGCGACAGTAGAAAATTATTTTTTGAATAATTTACTATAGAAAAGGCAATCCCTGGCGTATTTAAAATTTGCGACAGTATAAAATTAATTTTTGAAAAATTTACTATATAAAAGGCAATCCCTGGCGTAATTAAAATTTGCGACAGTAGAAAATTATTTTTTGAATAATTTACTGTAGAAAAGGCAATCCCTGGCGCAATTAAAACTTGCGATAGTAAAAAATTATTTTTTGAATAATTTACTATAGAAAAGGCAATCCCTGGCGTAATTAAAATTTGCGACAGTTGAAAATTATTTTTTGAATAACTTACTATAGAAAAGGTAATCCCTGGCGCAATTAAAATTTGCGACAGTAAAAAATTATTTTTTGAATAATTTACTATATAAAAGGCAATCCCTGGCGCACTTAAAACTTGCGACAGTAAAAAATTATTTTTTGCAAAATTTACTATAGAAAAGGCAATCCCTGGCGCAATTAAAATTTGCGACAGTAAAAAATTATTTTTCGGAAAATTTACTATAGAAAAGGCAATCCCTGGCGTAATTAAAATTTGCGACAGTAGAAAATTATTTTTTGAAAAGTTTACTATAGAAAAGGCAATCCCTGGCGCAATTAAAATTTGCGACAGTAAAAAATTAATTTGTGAGAAATTTACAATAGAAAAGGCAATACCTGGGATATTTAAAATTTGCGACAGTAGAAAATTATTTTTTGAATAATTTACTATAGAAAAGGCAATCCCTGGCGTCATTAAAATTTGCGACAGTATAAAATTATTTTTTGCAAAATTTACTATAGAAAAGGCAATCCCTGGGATATTTAAAATTTGCAACAGTAGAAAATTATTTTTTGAATAATTTACTATAGAAAAGGCAATCCCTGGCGTAATTAAAATTTGCGACAGTAAAAAATTATTTTTTGAATAATTTACTATAGAAAAGGCAATCCCTGGCGCAATTAAAATTTGCGACAGTAAAAAATTATTTTTTGCAAAATTTACTATAGAAAAGGCAATCCCTGGCGTATTTAAAATTTGCGACAGTAAAAAATTAATATTTTGAAAAATTTACTATAGAAAAGGCAATCCCTGGCGTAATTAAAATTTGCGCCAGTATAAAATTATTTTTTGAATAATTTACTATAGAAAAGGCAATCCCTGGCGTAATTAAAATTTGCGACAGTATAAAATTATTTTTTGAATAATTTACTATAGAAAAGGCAATCCCTGGCGCACTTAAATATGCGACAGTAAAAAATTATTTTTTGAATAATTTACTATAGAAGAGGCAATCCCTGGCGTAATTAAAATTTGCGATAATTGAAAATTATTTTTTGAATAATTTACTATAGAAAAGGCAATCCCTGGCGTAATTAAAATTTGCGACAGTAGAAAATTATTTTTTGAATAATTTACTATAGAAAAGGCAATCCCTGGCGCACTTAAAATTTGCGACAGTAAAAATTATTTTTTGAATAATTTACTATAGAAAAGGCAATCCCTGGCGCACTTAAAATTTGCGACAGTAAAAAATTATTTTTTGAATAATTTACTATAGAAAAGGCAATCCCTGGCGTTATTAAAATTTGCGACAGTATAAAATTATTTTTTGAATAATTTACTATAGAAAAGGCAATCCCTGGCGCACTTAAAACTTGCGACAGTAAAAAATTATTTTTTGCAAAATTTACTATAGAAAAGGCAATCCCTGGCGCAATTAAAATTTGCGACAGTAAAAAATTATTTTTTGCAAAATTTACTATAGAAAAGGCAATCCCTGGCGTAATTAAAATTTGCGACAGTAGAAAATTACTTTTTGAAAAGTTTACTATAGAAAAGGCAATCCGTGGCGCAATTAAAATTTGCGACAGTAAAAAATTAATTTGTGAGAAATTTACAATAGAAAAGGCAATACCTGGGATATTTAAAATTTGCGACAGTTGAAAATTATTTTTTGAATAATTTACTATAGAAAAGGCAATCCCTGGCGTCATTAAAATTTGCGACAGTATAAAATTATTTTTTGCAAAATTTACTATAGAAAAGGCAATCCCTGGGATATTTAAAATTTGCGACAGTAGAAAATTATTTTTTGAATAATTTACTATAGAAAAGGCAATCCCTGGCGTAATTAAAATTTGCGACAGTAAAAAATTATTTTTTGAATAATTTACTATAGAAAAGGCAATCCCTGGCGCAATTAAAATTTGCGACAGTAAAAAATTATTTTTTGCAAAATTTACTATAGAAAAGGCAATCCCTGGCGTATTTAAAATTTGCGACAGTAAAAAATTAATATTTTGAAAAATTTACTATAGAAAAGGCAATCCCTGGCGTAATTAAAATTTGCGACAGTATAAAATTATTTTTTGAATAATTTACTATAGAAAAGGCAATCCCTGGCGTAATTAAAATTTGCGACAGTATAAAATTATTTTTTGAATAATTTACTATAGAAAAGGCAATCCCTGGCGCACTTAAATATGCGACAGTAAAAAATTATTTTTTGAATAATTTACTATAGAAGAGGCAATCCCTGGCGTAATTAAAATTTGCGATAATTGAAAATTATTTTTTGAATAATTTACTATAGAAAAGGCAATCCCTGGCGTAATTAAAATTTGCGACAGTAGAAAATTATTTTTTGAATAATTTACTATAGAAAAGGCAATCCCTGGCGCACTTAAAATTTGCGACAGTAAAAATTATTTTTTGAATAATTTACTATAGAAAAGGCAATCCCTGGCGCACTTAAAATTTGCGACAGTAAAAAATTATTTTTTGAATAATTTACTATAGAAAAGGCAATCCCTGGCGTAATTAAAATTTGCGACAGTATAAAATTATTTTTTGAATAATTTACTATAGAAAAGGCAATCCCTGGCGCAATTAAAACTTGCGATAGTAAAAAATTATTTTTTGAATAATTTACTATAGAAAAGGTAATCCCTGGCGCAATTAAAATTTGCGACAGTAAAAAATTATTTTTTGAATAATTTACTATAAAAAAGGCAATCCCTGGCGCACTTAAAATTTGCGACAGTAAAAAATTATTTTTTGAATAATTTACTATATAAAAGGCAATCCCTGGCGTAGTTAAAATTTGCGACAGTTGAAAATTATTTTTTGAATAATTTACTGTAGAAAAGGCAATCCCTAGCGCACTTAAAATTTGCGACAGCAAAAAATTATTTTTTGAATAATTTACTATAGAAAAGGCAATCCCTGGCGCAATTAAAACTTGCGATAGTATAAAATTATTTTTTGAATAATTTAATGTAGAAAAGGCAATCCCTGGCGCAATTAAAACTTGCGATAGTAAAAAATGATTTTTTGAATAATTTACTATAGAAAAGGCAATCCCTGGCGTAATTAAAATTTGCGACAGTTGAAAATTATTTTTTGAATAATTTACTATAGAAAAGGCAATCCCTGGCGCAATTAAAATTTGCGACAGTAAAAAATTATTTTTTGAATAATTTACTATAGAAAAGGCAATCCCTGGCGCACTTAAAATTTGCGACAGTAAAAAATTATTTTTTGAATAATTTACTATATAAAAGGCAATCCCTGGCGTAATTAAAATTTGCGACAGTAGGAAATTATTTTTTGAATAATTTACTGTAGAAAAGGCAATCCCTGTCGCAATTAAAATTTGCGACAGTATAAAATTATTTTTTGAATAATTTACTATAGAAAAGGCAATTCCTGGCGCAATTAAAACTTGCGATAGTATAAAATTATTTTTTTGAAAAATTTACTATAGAAAAGGCAATCCCTGGCGTAATTAAAATTTGCGACAGTTGAAAATTATTTTTTGAATAATTTACTATAGAAAAGGCAATCCCTGGCGTAATAAAAATTTGCGACAGTTGAAAATTATTTTTTGAATAATTTACTATAGAAAACGCAATCCCTGGGATATTTAAAATTTGCGACAGTAAAAAATTATTTTTTGAATAATTTACTATAGAAAAGGCAATCCCTGGCGTAATTAAAATTTGCGACAGTAAAAAAATATTTTTTGAATAATTTACTATAGAAAAGGCAATCCCTGGCGCAATTAAAATTTGCGACAGTTGAAAATTATTTTTTGAATAATTTACTATAGAAAAGCAATCCCTGGCGTAATTAAAATTTGCGACAGTAGAAAATTATTTTTTGAATAATTTACTATAGAAAAGGCAATACCTGGCCCACTTAAAATTTGCGACAGTAAAAAATTATTTGTTGAATAATTTACTATAGAAAGGGCAATCCCTGGCGCAATTACAATTTGCGACAGTTAAAAATTATTTTTTGAATAATTTACTATAGAAAAGGCAATCCCTGGCGTAATTAAAATTTGCGACAGTTGAAAATTATTTTTTGAATAATTTACTATAGAAAAGGCAATCCCTGGGATATTTAAAATTTGCGACAGTAAAAAATTATTTTTTGAATAATTTACTATAGAAAAGGCAATCCCTGGCGTAATTAAAATTTGCGACAGTAAAAAATTATTTTTAGAATAATTTACTATAGAAAAGGCAATCCCTGGCGCAATTAAAATTTGCGACAGTAGAAAATTATTTTTTGAATAATTTACTATAGAAAAGGCAATCCCTGGGATATTTAAAATTTGCGACAGTAGAAAATTATTTTTTGAATAATTTACTATAGAAAAGGCAATCCCTGGCGTAATTAAAATTTGCGACAGTATAAAATTATTTTTTGAATAATTTACTATAGAAAAGGCAATCCCTGGCGCAATTAAAATTTGCGACAGTAGAAAATTGTTTTTTGAAAAGTTTACTATAGAAAAGGCAATCCCTGGCGCACTTAAAATTTGCGACAGTAAAAAATTATTTTTTGAATAATTTACTATAGAAAAGGCAATCCCTGGGATATTTAAAATTTGCGACAGTAAAAAATTATTTTTTGAATAATTTACTATAGAAAAGGCAATCCCTGGCTCAATTAACATTTGCGACAGTAAAAAATTATTTTTTGAAAAATTTACTGTAGAAAAGGCAATCCCTGGCGCAATTAAAATTTGCGACAGTAGAAAATTATTTTTTGAATAATTTACTATAGAAAAGGCAATCCCTGGCGCAATTAAAATTTGTGACAGTAAAAAATTATTTTTTGCAAAATTTACTATAGAAAAGGCAATCCCTGGCGCAATTAAAATTTGCGACAGTAAAAAATTATTTTTTGCAAAATTTACTATAGAAAAGGCAATCCCTGGCGTAATTAAAATTTGCGACAGTAGAAAATTATTTTTTGAAAAGTTTACTATAGAAAAGGCAATCCCTGGCGCAATTAAAATTTGCGACAGTAAAAAATTAATTTGTGAGAAATTTACTATAGAAAAGGCAATCCCTGGGATATTTAAAATTTGCGACAGTAGAAAATTATTTTTTGAATAATTTACTATAGAAAAGGCAATCCCTGGCGTCATTAAAATTCGCGACAGTATAAAATTATTTTTTGCAAAATTTACTATAGAAAAGGCAATCCCTGGGATATTTAAAATTTGCGACAGTAGAAAATTATTTTTTGAATAATTTACTATAGAAAAGGCAATCCCTGGCGTAATTAAAATTTGCGACAGTAAAAAATTATTTTTTGAATAATTTACTATAGAAAAGGCAATCCCTGGCGCAATGAAAATTTGCGACAGTAAAAAATTATTTTTTGCAAAATTTACTATAGAAAAGGCAATCCCTGGCGTATTTAAAATTTGCGACAGTAAAAAATTAATATTTTGAAAAATTTACTATAGAAAAGGCAATCCCTGGCGTAATTAAAATTTGCGACAGTATAAAATTATTTTTTGAATAATTTACTATAGAAAAGGCAATCCCTGGCGTAATTAAAATTTGCGACAGTATAAAATTATTTTTTGAATAATTTACTATAGAAAAGGCAATCCCTGGCGCACTTAAATATGCGACAGTAAAAAATTATTTTTTGAATAATTTACTATAGAAGAGGCAATCCCTGGCGTAATTAAAATTTGCGACAGTTGAAAATTATTTTTTGAATAATTTACTATAGAAAAGGCAATCCCTGGCGTAATTAAAATTTGCGACAGTAGAAAATTATTTTTTGAATAATTTACTATAGAAAAGGCAATCCCTGGCGTATTTAAAATTTGCGACAGTATAAAATTAATTTTTGAAAAATTTACTATATAAAAGGCAATCCCTGGCGTAATTAAAATTTGCGACAGTAGAAAATTATTTTTTGAATAATTTACTGTAGAAAAGGCAATCCCTGGCGCAATTAAAACTTGCGATAGTAAAAAATTATTTTTTGAATAATTTACTATAGAAAAGGCAATCCCTGGCGTAATTAAAATTTGCGACAGTTGAAAATTATTTTTTGAATAATTTACTATAGAAAAGGTAATCCCTGGCGCAATTAAAATTTGCGACAGTAAAAAATTATTTTTTGAATAATTTACTATATAAAAGGCAATCCCTGGCGCACTTAAAATTTGCGACAGTAAAAAATTATTTTTTGAATAATTTACTATAGAAAAGGCAATCCCTGGCGCAATTAAAATTTGCGACAGTAAAAAATTATTTTTTGAATAATTTACTATAGAAAAGGCAATCCCTGGCGCACTTAAAATTTGCGACACTAAAAAATTATTTTTTGAATAATTTACTATATAAAAGGCAATCCCTGGCGTAATTAAAATTTGCGACAGTAGAAAATTATTTTTTGAATAATTAACTGTAGAAAAGGCAATCCCTGGCGCAATTAAAATTTGCGACAGTATAAAATTATTTTTTGAATAATTTACTATAGAAAAGGCAATCCCTGGCGCAATTAAAACTTGCAATATTATAAAATTATTTTTTGAAAAATTTACTATAGAAAAGGCAATCCCTGGCGTAATTAAAATTTGCGACAGTATAAAATTATTTTTTGCAAAATTTACTATAGAAAAGGCAATCCCTGGGATATTTAAAATTTGCGACAGTAAAAAATTATTTTTTGAATAATTTACTATAGAAAAGGCAATCCCTGGCTCAATTAAAATTTGCGACAGTAAAAAATTATTTTTTGAAAAATTTACTGTAGAAAAGGCAATCCCTGGCGCAATTAAAATTTGCGACAGTAAAAAATTATTTTTTGCAAAATTTACTATAGAAAAGGCAATCCCTGGCGCAATTAAAATTTGCGACAGTAAAAAATTATTTTTTGCAAAATTTACTATAGAAAAGGCAATCCCTGGCGCAATTAAAATTTGCGACAGTAAAAAATTATTTTTTGCAAAATTTACTATAGAAAAGGCAATCCCTGGCGTAATTAAAATTTGCGACAGTAGAAAATTATTTTTTGAAAAGTTTACTATAGAAAAGGCAATCCCTGGCGCAATTAAAATTTGCGACAGTAAAAAATTAATTTGTGAGAAATTTACTATAGAAAAGGCAATCCCTGGGATATTTAAAATTTGCGACAGTAGAAAATTATTTTTTGAATAATTTACTATAGAAAAGGCAATCCCTGGCGTCATTAAAATTTGCGACAGTATAAAATTATTTTTTGCAAAATTTACTATAGAAAAGGCAATCCCTGGGATATTTAAAATTTGCGACAGTAGAAAATTATTTTTTGAATAATTTACTATAGAAAAGGCAATCCCTGGCGTAATTAAAATTTGCGACAGTAAAAAATTATTTTTTGAATAATTTACTATGGAAAAGGCAATCCCTGGCGCAATTAAAATTTGCGACAGTAAAAAATAATTTTTTGCAAAATTTACTATAGAAAAGGCAATCCCTGGCGTATTTAAAATTTGCGACAGTAAAAAATTAATATTTTGAAAAATTTACTATAGAAAAGGCAATCCCTGGCGTAATTAAAATTTGCGACAGTATAAAATTATTTTTTGAATAATTTACTATAGAAAAGGCAATCCCTGGCGTAATTAAAATTTGCGACAGTATAAAATTATTTTTTGAATAATTTACTATAGAAAAGGCAATCCCTGGCGCACTTAAATATGCGACAGTAAAAAATTATTTTTTGAATAATTTACTATAGAAGAGGCAATCCCTGGCGTAATTAAAATTTGCGACAGTTGAAAATTATTTTTTGAATAATTTACTATAGAAAAGGCAATCCCTGGCGTAATTAAAATTTGCGACAGTAGAAAATTATTTTTTGAATAATTTACTATAGAAAAGGCAATCCCTGGCGTATTTAAAATTTGCGACAGTATAAAATTAATTTTTGAAAAATTTACTATATAAAAGGCAATCCCTGGCGTAATTAAAATTTGCGACAGTAGAAAATTATTTTTTGAATAATTTACTGTAGAAAAGGCAATCCCTGGCGCAATTAAAACTTGCGATAGTAAAAAATTATTTTTTGAATAATTTACTATAGAAAAGGCTATCCCTGGCGTAATTAAAATTTGCGACAGTTGAAAATTATTTTTTGAATAATTTACTATAGAAAAGGTAATCCCTGGCGCAATTAAAATTTGCGACAGTAAAAAATTATTTTTTGAATAATTTACTATATAAAAGGCAATCCCTGGCGCACTTAAAATTTGCGACAGTAAAAAATTATTTTTTGAATAATTTACTATAGAAAAGGCAATCCCTGGCGCAATTAAAATTTGCGACATTAAAAAATTATTTTTTGAATAATTTACTATAGAAAAGGCAATCCCTGGCGCACTTAAAATTTGCGAGAGTAAAAAATTATTTTTTGAATAATTTACTATATAAAAGGCAATCCCTGGCGTAATTAAAATTTGCGACAGTAGAAAATTATTTTTTGAATAATTTACTGTAGAAAAGGCAATCCCTGGCGCAATTAAAACTTGCAATAGTATAAAATTATTTTTTGAAAAATTTACTATAGAAAAGGCAATCCCTGGCGTAATTAAAATTTGCGACAGTATAAAATTATTTTTTGCAAAATTTACTATAGAAAAGGCAATCCCTGGGATATTTAAAATTTGCGACAGTAGAAAATTATTTTTTGAATAATTTACTATAGAAAAGGCAATCCCTGGGATATTTAAAATTTGCGACAGTAGAAAATTATTTTTTGAATAATTTACTATAGAAAAGGCAATCCTTGGCGTAATTAAAATTTGCGACAGTATAAAATTATTTTTTGAATAATTTACTATAGAAAAGGCAAACCCTGGCGCAATTAAAATTTGCGACAGTAGAAAATTATTTTTTGAAAAGTTTACTATAGAAAAGGCAATCCCTGGCGTACTTAAAATTTGCGACAGTATAAAATTATTTTTTGAATAATTTACTATAGAAAAGGCAATCCCTGGGATATTTAAAATTTGCGACAGTAAAAAATTATTTTTTGAATAATTTACTATAGAAAAGGCAATACTTGTCGCAATTAAAATTTGCGACAGTAAAAAATTATTTTTTGAAAAATTTACTGTAGAAACGGCAATCCCTGGCGCAATTAAAATTTGCGTCAGTAGAAAATTATTTTTTGAATAATTTACTATAGAAAAGGCAATCCCTGGCGCAATTAAAATTTGCGACAGTAAAAAATTATTTTTTGCAAAATTTACTATAGAAAAGGCAATCCCTGGCGCAATTAAAATTTGCGACAGTAAAAATTATTTTTTGCAAAATTTACTATAGAAAAGGCAATCCCTGGCGTAATTAAAATTTGCGACAGTAGAAAATTATTTTTTGAAAAGTTTACTATAGAAAAGGCAATCCCTGGCGCAATTAAAATTTGCGACAGTAAAAAATTAATTTGTGAGAAATTTACTATAGAAAAGGCAATCCCTGGGATATTTAAAATTTGCGACAGTAGAAAATTATTTTTTGAATAATTTACTATAGAAAAGGCAATCCCTGGCGTAATTAAAATTTGCGACAGTTGAAAATTATTTTTTGAATAATTTACTATAGAAAAGGCAATCCCTGGGATATTTAAAATTTGCGACAGTAGAAAATTATTTTTTGAATAATTTACTATAGAAAAGGCAATCCCTGGCGTAATTAAAATTTGCGACAGTAAAAAATTATTTTTTGAATAATTTACTATAGAAAAGGCAATCCCTGGCGCAATTAAAATTTGCGACAGTAAAAAATTATATTTTGCAAAATTTCCTATACAAAAGGCAATCCCTGGCGTATTTAAAATTTGCGACAGTAAAAAATTAATATTTTGAAAAATTTAATATAGAAAAGGCAATCCCTGTCGAAATTAAAATTTGCCACAGTATAAAATTATTTTTTGAATAATTTACTATAGAAAAGGCAATCCCTGGCGTAGTTAAAATTTGCGACAGTATAAAATTATTTTTTGAATAATTTACTATAGAAAAGGCAATCCCTGGGATATTTAAAATTTGCGACAGTAGAAAATTATTTTTTGAATAATTTACTATAGAAAAGGCAATCCCTGGCGTAATTAAAATTTGCGACAGTAAAAAATTATTTTTTGAATAATCTACTATAGAAAAGGCAATCCCTGGGATATTTAAAATTTGCGACAGTAAAAAATTATTTTTTGAATAATTTACTATAGAAAAGGCAATCCCTGGCGTAATTAAAATTTGCGACAGTTGAAAATTATTTTTTGAATAATTTACTATAGAAAAGGCAATCCCTGGGATATTTAAAATTTGCGACAGTAGAAAATTATTTTTTGCAAAATTTACTATAGAAAAGGCAATCCCTGGCGTAATTAAAATTTGCGACAGTAGAAAATTATTTTTTGAAAAGTTTACTATAGAAAAGGCAATCCCTGGCGCAATTAAAATTTGCGACAGTAACAAATTAATTTGTGAGAAATTTACTATAGAAAAGGCAATCCCTGGGATATTTAAAATTTGCGACAGTAGAAAATTATTTTTTGAATAATTTACTATAGAAAAGGCAATCCCTGGCGTAATTAAAATTTGCGACAGTTGAAAATTATTTTTTGAATAATTTACTATAGAAAAGGCAATCCCTGGGATATTTAAAATTTGCGACAGTAGAAAATTATTTTTTGAATAATTTACTATAGAAAAGGCAATCCCTGGCGTAATTAAAATTTGCGACAGTAAAAAATTATTTTTTGAATAATTTACTATAGAAAAGGCAATCCCTGGCGCAATTAAAATTTGCGACAGTAAAAAATTATATTTTGCAAAATTTCCTATACAAAAGGCAATCCCTGGCGTATTTAAAATTTGCGACAGTAAAAAATTAATATTTTGAAAAATTTAATATAGAAAAGGCAATCCCTGTCGAAATTAAAATTTGCCACAGTATAAAATTATTTTTTGAATAATTTACTATAGAAAAGGCAATCCCTGGCGTAGTTAAAATTTGCGACAGTATAAAATTATATTTTGAATAATTTACTATAGAAAAGGCAATCCCTGGGATATTTAAAATTTGCGACAGTAGAAAATTATTTTTTGAATAATTTACTATAGAAAAGGCAATCCCTGGCGTAATTAAAATTTGCGACAGTAAAAAATTATTTTTTGAAAAATTTACTGTAGAAACGGCAATCCCTGGCGCAATTAAAATTTGCGTCAGTAGAAAATTATTTTTTGAATAATTTACTATAGAAAAGGCAATCCCTGGCGCAATTAAAATTTGCGACAGTAAAAAATTATTTTTTGCAAAATTTACTATAGAAAAGGCAATCCCTGGCGCAATTAAAATTTGCGACAGTAAAAAATTATTTTTTGCAAAATTTACTATAGAAAAGGCAATCTCTGGCGTAATTAAAATTTGCGACAGTAGAAAATTATTTTTTGAAAAGTTTACTATAGAAAAGGCAATCCCTGGCGCAATTAAAATTTGCGACAGTAAAAAATTAATTTGTGAGAAATTTACTATAGAATAGGCAATCCCTGGGATATTTAAAATTTGCGACAGTAGAAAATTATTTTTTGAATAATTTACTATAGAAAAGGCAATCCCTGGCGTAATTAAAATTTGCGACAGTAAAAAATTATTTTTTGAATAATTTACTATAGAAAAGGCAATCCCTGGCGCAATTAAAATTTGCGACAGTAAAAAATTATATTTTGCAAAATTTCCTATACAAAAGGCAATCCCTGGCGTATTTAAAATTTGCGACAGTAAAAAATTAATATTTTGAAAAATTTAATATAGAAAATGCAATCCCTGTCGAAATTAAAATTTGCCACAGTATAAAATAATTTTTTGAATAATTTACTATAGAAAAGGCAATCCCTGGCGTAGTTAAAATTTGCGACAGTATAAAATTATTTTTTGAATAATTTACTATAGAAAAGGCAATCCCTGGGATATTTAAAATTTGCGACAGTAGAAAATTATTTTTTGAATAATTTACTATAGAAAAGGCAATCCCTGGCGTAATTAAAATTTGCGACAGTAAGAAATTATTTTTTGAATAATCTACTATAGAAAAGGCAATCCCTGGGATATTTAAAATTTGCGACAGTAAAAAATTATTTTTTGAATAATTTACTATAGAAAAGGCAATCCCTGGCGTAATTAAAATTTGCGACAGTAAAAAAATATTTTTTGAACAATTTACTATAGAAAAGGCAATCCCTGGCGTAATTAAAATTTGCGACAGTATAAAATTATTTTTTGCAAAATTTACTATAGAAAAGGCAATCCTTGGCGCAATTAAAATTTGCGACAGTAGAAAATTATTTTTTGAATAATTTACCATAGAAAAGGCAATCCCTGGCGCACTTAAAATTTGCGACAGTAAAAAATTATTTTTTGAATAATTTACTATAGAAAAGGCAATCCCTGGCGCAATTACAATTTGCGACAGTTGAAAATTATTTTTTGAATAATTTACTATAGAAAAGGCAATCCCTGGCGTAATTAAAATTTGCGACAGTATAAAATTATTTTTTGAATAATTTACTATAGAAAAGGCAATCCCTGGCGCAATTAAAATTTGCGACAGTAGAAAATTATTTTTTGAAAAGTTTACTATAGAAAAGGCAATCCCTGGCGCACTTAAAATTTGCGACAGTAAAAAATTATTTTTTGAATAATTTACTATAGAAAAGGCAATCCCTGGGATATTTAAAACTTGCGACAGTAAAAAATTATTTTTTGAATAATTTACTATAGAAAAGTCAATCCCTGGCGCAATTAAAATTTGCGACAGTAAAAAATTATTTTTTGAAAAATTTACTGTAGAAAAGGCAATCCCTGGCGCAATTAAAATTTGCGACAGTAGAAAATTATTTTTTGAATAATTTACTATAGAAAAGGCAATACCTGGCGTAATTAAAATTTGCGACAGTAAAAAATTATTTTTTGCAAAATTTACTATAGAAAAGGCAATCCCTGGCGCAATTAAAATTTGCGACAGTAAAAAACTATTTTTTGCAAAATTTACTATAGAAAAGGCAATCCCTGGCGTAATTAAAATTTGCGACAGTAGAAAATTATTTTTTGAAAAGTTTACTATAGAAAAGGCAATCCCTGGCGCAATTAAAATTTGCGACAGTAAAAAATTAATTTGTGAGAAATTTACTATAGAATAGGCAATCCCTGGGATATTTAAAATTTGCGACAGTAGAAAATTATTTTTTGAATAATTTACTATAGAAAAGGCAATCCCTGGCGTAATTAAAATTTGCGACAGTATAAAATTATTTTTTGCAAAATTTACTATAGAAAAGGCAATCCCTGGGATATTTAAAATTTGCGACAGTAGAAAATTATTTTTTGAATAATTTACTATAGAAAAGGCAATCCCTGGCGTAATTAAAATTTGCGACAGTAAAAAATTATATTTTGCAAAATTTCCTATACAAAAGGCAATCCCTGGCGTATTTAAAATTTGCGACAGTAAAAAATTAATATTTTGAAAAATTTAATATAGAAAAGGCAATCCCTGTCGAAATTAAAATTTGCCACAGTATAAAATTATTTTTTGAATAATTTACTATAGAAAAGGCAATCCCTGGCGTAGTTAAAATTTGCGACAGTATAAAATTATATTTTGAATAATTTACTATAGAAAAGGCAATCCCTGGGATATTTAAAATTTGCGACAGTAGAAAATTATTTTTTGAATAATTTACTATAGAAAAGGCAATCCCTGGCGTAATTAAAATTTGCGACAGTAAAAAATTATTTTTTGAAAAATTTACTGTAGAAACGGCAATCCCTGGCGCAATTAAAATTTGCGTCAGTAGAAAATTATTTTTTGAATAATTTACTATAG
Source organism: Dioctria linearis (assembly GCA_963930735.1). Classification (NCBI taxonomy): domain Eukaryota; kingdom Metazoa; phylum Arthropoda; class Insecta; order Diptera; family Asilidae; genus Dioctria; species Dioctria linearis. The sequence goes on along the minus strand of CAWVNZ010002763.1, from coordinate 94,154 downwards.
AAAAGGCAATCCCTGGCGCAATTAAAATTTGCGACAGTAAAAAATTATTTTTTGCAAAATTTACTATAGAAAAGGCAATCCCTGGCGCAATTAAAATTTGCGACAGTAAAAAATTATTTTTTGCAAAATTTACTATAGAAAAGGCAATCCCTGGCGTAATTAAAATTTGCGACAGTAGAAAATTATTTTTTGAAAAGTTTACTATAGAAAAGGCAATCCCTGGCGCAATTAAAATTTGCGACAGTAAAAAATTAATTTGTGAGAAATTTACTATAGAATAGGCAATCCCTGGGATATTTAAAATTTGCGACAGTAGAAAATTATTTTTTGAATAATTTACTATAGAAAAGGCAATCCCTGGCGTAATTAAAATTTGCGACAGTAAAAAATTATTTTTTGAATAATTTACTATAGAAAAGGCAATCCTGGCGCAATTAAAATTTGCGACAGTAAAAAATTATATTTTGCAAAATTTCCTATACAAAAGGCAATCCCTGGCGTATTTAAAATTTGCGACAGTAAAAAATTAATATTTTGAAAAATTTAATATAGAAAAGGCAATCCCTGTCGAAATTAAAATTTGCCACAGTATAAAATAATTTTTTGAATAATTTACTATAGAAAAGGCAATCCCTGGCGTAGTTAAAATTTGCGACAGTATAAAATTATTTTTTGAATAATTTACTATAGAAAAGGCAATCCCTGGGATATTTAAAATTTGCGACAGTAGAAAATTATTTTTTGAATAATTTACTATAGAAAAGGCAATCCCTGGCGTAATTAAAATTTGCGACAGTAAAAAATTATTTTTTGAATAATCTACTATAGAAAAGGCAATCCCTGGGATATTTAAAATTTGCGACAGTAAAAAAATTATTTTTTGAATAATTTACTATAGAAAAGGCAATCCCTGGCGTAATTAAAATTTGCGACAGTAAAAAAATATTTTTTGAACAATTTACTATAGAAAAGGCAATCCCTGGCGTAATTAAAATTTGCGACAGTATAAAATTATTTTTTGCAAAATTTACTATAGAAAAGGCAATCCTTGGCGCAATTAAAATTTGCGACAGTAGAAAATTATTTTTTGAATAATTTACTATAGAAAAGGCAATCCCTGGCGCACTTAAAATTTGCGACAGTAAAAAATTATTTTTTGAATAATTTACTATAGAAAAGGCAATCCCTGGCGCAATTACAATTTGCGACAGTTGAAAATTATTTTTTGAATAATTTACTATAGAAAAGGCAATCCCTGGCGTAATTAAAATTTGCGACAGTATAAAATTATTTTTTGAATAATTTACTATAGAAAAGGCAATCCCTGGCGCAATTAAAATTTGCGACAGTAGAAAATTATTTTTTGAAAAGTTTACTATAGAAAAGGCAATCCCTGGCGCACTTAAAATTTGCGACAGTAAAAAATTATTTTTTGAATAATTTACTATAGAAAAGGCAATCCCTGGGATATTTAAAACTTGCGACAGTAAAAAATTATTTTTTGAATAATTTACTATAGAAAAGTCAATCCCTGGCGCAATTAAAATTTGCGACAGTAAAAAATTATTTTTTGAAAAATTTACTGTAGAAAAGGCAATCCCTGGCGCAATTAAAATTTGCGACAGTAGAAAATTATTTTTTGAATAATTTACTATAGAAAAGGCAATCCCTGGCGTAATTAAAATTTGCGACAGTAAAAAATTATTTTTTGCAAAATTTACTATAGAAAAGGCAATCCCTGGCGCAATTAAAATTTGCGACAGTAAAAAACTATTTTTTGCAAAATTTACTATAGAAAAGGCAATCCCTGGCGTAATTAAAATTTGCGACAGTAGAAAATTATTTTTTGAAAAGTTTACTATAGAAAAGGCAATCCCTGGCGCAATTAAAATTTGCGACAGTAAAAAATTAATTTGTGAGAAATTTACTATAGAATAGGCAATCCCTGGGATATTTAAAATTTGCGACAGTAGAAAATTATTTTTTGAATAATTTACTATAGAAAAGGCAATCCCTGGCGTAATTAAAATTTGCGACAGTATAAAATTATTTTTTGCAAAATTTACTATAGAAAAGGCAATCCCTGGGATATTTAAAATTTGCGACAGTAGAAAATTATTTTTTGAATAATTTACTATAGAAAAGGCAATCCCTGGCGTAATTAAAATTTGCGACAGTAAAAAATTATTTTTTGAATAATTTACTATAGAAAAGGCAATCCCTGGCGCAATTAAAATTTGCGACAGTAAAAAATTATTTTTTGCAAAATTTACTATAGAAAAGGCAATCCCTGGCGTAGTTAAAATTTGCGACAGTAAAAAATTAATATTTTGAAAAATTTACTATAGAAAAGGCAATCCCTGGCGTAATTAAAATTTGCGACAGTATAAAATTATTTTTTGAATAATTTACTATAGAAAAGGCAATCCCTGGCGTAATTAAAATTTGCGACAGTATAAAATTATTTTTTTAATAATTTACTATAGAAAAGGCAATCCCTGGCGCACTTAAATATGCGACAGTAAAAAATTATTTTTTGAATAATTTACTATAGAAAAGGCAATCCCTGGCGTAATTAAAATTTGCGACAGTTGAAAATTATTTTTTGAATAATTTACTATAGAAAAGGCAATCCCTGGCGCAATTAAAACTTGCGATAGTAAAAAATTATTTTTTGAATAATTTACTATAGAAAAGGCAATCCCTGGCGTAATTAAAATTTGCGACAGTTGAAAATTATTTTTTGAATAATTTACTATAGAAAAGGTAATCCCTGGCGCAATTAAAATTTGCGACAGTAAAAAATTATTTTTTGAATAATTTACTATATAAAAGGCAATCCCTGGCGCACTTAAAATTTGCGACAGTAAAAAATTATTTTTTGAATAATTTACTATAGAAAAGGCAATCCCTGGCGCAATTAAAACTTGCGACAGTAAAAAATTATTTTTTGAATAATTTACTATAGAAAAGGCAATCCCTGGCGCACTTAAAATTTGCGACAGTAAAAAATTATTTTTTGAATAATTTACTATATAAAAGGCAATCCCTGGCGTAATTAAAATTTGCGACAGTAGAAAATTATTTTTTGAATAATTTACTGTAGAAAAGGCAATCCCTGGCGCAATTAAAATCTGCGACAATATAAAATTATTTTTTGAATAATTTACTATAGAAAAGGCAATCCCTGGCGCAATTAAAACTTGCGATAGTATAAAATTATTTTTTGAAAAATTTACTATAGAAAAGGCAATCCCTGGCGTAATTAAAATTTGCGACAGTAAAAAATTATTTTTAGAATAATTTACTATAGAAAAGGCAATCCCTGGCGTAATTAAAATTTGCGACAGTAAAAAAATATTTTTTGAATAATTTACTATAGAAAAGGCAATCCCTGGCGCAATTAAAATTTGCGACAGTTGAAAATTATTTTTTGAATAATTTACTATAGAAAAGGCAATCCCTGGCGTAATTAAAACTTGCGACAGTAGAAAATTATTTTTTGAATAATTTACTATAGAAAATTATTTTTTGAATAATTTACTATAGAAACGGCAATCGCTGGCGCACTTAAAATTTGCGACAGTAAAAAATTATTTTTTGAATAATTTACTATAGAAAAGGCAATCCCTGGCGCAGTTACAATTTGCGACAGTTGAAAATTATTTTTTGAATAATTTACTATAGAAAAGGCAATCCCTGGCGTAATTAAAATTTGCGACAGTTGAAAATTATTTTTTGAATAATTTACTATAGAAAAGGCAATCCCTGGGATATTTAAAATATGCGACAGTAAAAAATTATTTTTTGAATAATTTACTATAGAAAAGGCAATCCCTGGCGTAATTAAAATTTGCGACAGTAAAAAATTATTTTTAGAATAATTTACTATAGAAAAGGCAATCCCTGGCGCAATTAAAATTTGCGACAGTAGAAAATTATTTTTTGAATAATTTACTATAGAAAAGGCAATCCCTGGGATATTTAAAATTTGCGACAGTAGAAAATTATTTTTTGAATAATTTACTATAGAAAAGGCAATCCCTGGCGTAATTAAAATTTGCGACAATATAAAATTATTTTTTGAATAATTTACTATAGAAAAGGCAATCACTGGCGCAATTAAAATTTGCGACAGTAGAAAATTATTTTTTGAAAAGTTTACTTTAGAAAAGGCAATCCCTGGGATATTTAAAATTTGCGACAGTAGAAAATAATTTTTTGAATAATTTACTATAGAAAATTATTTTTTGAATAATTTACTATAGAAAAGGCAATCCCTGGCGCACTTAAAATTTGCGACAGTAAAAAATTATTTTTTGAATAATTTACTATAGAAAAGGCAATCCCTGGCGCATTTACAATTTGCGACAGTTGAAAATTATTTTTTGAATAATTTACTATAGAAAAGGCAACCCCTGGCGTAATTAAAATTTGCGACAGTTGAAAATTATTTTTTGAATAATTTACTATAGAAAAGGCAATCCCTGGGATATTTAAAATTTGCGACAGTAAAAAATTATTTTTTGAATAATTTACTATAGAAAAGGCAATCCCTGGCGTAATTAAAATTTGCGACAGTAAAAAATTATTTTTAGAATAATTTACTATAGAAAAGGCAATCCCTGGCGTAATTAAAATTTGCGACAGTTGAAAATTATTTTTTGAATAATTTACTATAGAAAAGGCAATCCCTGGGATATTTAAAATTTGCGACAGTAGAAAATTATTTTTTGAAAAGTTTACTATAGAAAAGGCAATCCCTGGCGCAATTAAAATTTGCGACAGTAAAAAATTAATTTGTGAGAAATTTACTATAGAAAAGGCAATCCCTGGGATATTTAAAATTTGCGACAGTAGAAAATTATTTTTTGAATAATTTACTATAGAAAAGGCAATCCCTGGCGTAATTAAAATTTGCGACAGTTGAAAATTATTTTTTGAATAATTTACTATAGAAAGGGCAATCGCTGGGATATTTAAAATTTGCGACAGTAGAAAATTATTTTTTGAATAATTTACTTTAGAAAAGGCAATCCCTGGCGTAATTAAAATTTGCGACAGTAAAAAATTATGTTTTGAATAATTTACTATAGAAAAGGCAATCCCTGGCGCAATTAAAATTTGCGACAGTAAAAAATTATTTTTTGCAAAATTTACTATAGAAAAGGCAACCCCTGGCGTATTTAAAATTTGCGACAGGATAAAATTAATATTTTGAAAAATTTACTATAGAAAAGGCAATCCCTGTCGTAATTAAAATTTGCGACAGTATAAAATTATTTTTTGAATAATTTACTATAGAAAAGGCAATCCCTGGCGTAATTAAAATTTGCGACAGTATAAAATTATTTTTTGAATAATTTACTATAGAAAAGGCAATCCCTGGCGCACTTAAAATTTGCGACAGTAAAAAATTATTTTTTGAATAATTTACTATAGAAAAGGCAATCCCTGGCGTAATTAAAATTTGCGACATTTGAAAATTATTTTTTGAATAATTTACTATAGAAAAGGCAATCCCTGGCGCAATTAAAATTTGCGACAGTAGAAAATTATTTTTTGAATAATTTACTATAGAAAAGGCAATCCCTGGCGTAATTAAAATTTGCGACAGTAAAAAATTATTTTTTGAATAATTTACTATAGAAAAGGCAATCCCAGGCGCACTTAAAATTTGCGACAGTAAAAAATTATTATTTTGAAAAATTTACTGTAGAAAAGGCAATCCCTGGCGCAATTAAAATTTGCGACAGTAAAAAATTATTTTTTGAATAATTTACTATAGAAAAGGCAATCCCTGGCGCAATTAAAATTTGCGACAGTATAAAATTATTTTTTGAATAATTTACTATAGAAAAGGCAATCCCTGGCGTAATTAAAATTTGCGACAGTAAAAAATTATTTTTTGAATAATTTACTATAGAAAAGGCAATCCCTGGCGCAATTAAAATTTGCGACAGTAAAACATTATTTTTTGCAAAATTTACTATAGAAAAGGCAATCCCTGGCGTATTTAAAATTTGCGACAGTAAAAAATTAATATTTTGAAAAATTTACTGTAGAAAAGGCAATCCCTGGCGCAATTAAAATTTGCGACAGTAAAAAAATATTTTTTGAATAATTTACTATAGAAAAGGCAATCCCTGGCGCAATTAAAATTTGCAACAGTATAAAATTATTTTTTGAATAATTTACTATAGAAAAGGCAATCCCTGGCGTAATTAAAATTTGCGACAGTATAAAATTATTTTTTGAATAATTTACTATAGAAAAGGCAATCCCTGGCGTAATTAAAATTTGCGAGAGTATAAAATTATTTTTTGAATAATTTACTATAGAAAAGGCAATCGCTGGCGCACTTAAAATTTGCGACAGTAGAAAATTATTTTTTGACTAATTTACTATATAAAAGGCAATCCCTGGCGTATTTAAAATTTGCGACAGTAAAAAATTATTTTTTGAATAATTTACTATAGAAAAGGCAATCCCTGGCGCACTTAAAATTTGCGACAGTAAAAAATTATTTTGTGGGAAATTTACTATAGAAAAGGCAATCCCTGGCGCAATTAAAATTTGCGACAGTAGAAAATTATTTTTTGAAAAGTTTACTATAGAAAAGGCAATCCCTGGCGCAATTAAAATTTGCGACAGTAAAAAATTATTTTTTGAATAATTTACTATAGATAAGGCAATCCCTGGCGTAATTAAAATTTGCGACAGTAGAAAATTATTTTTTGAATAATTTACTATAGAAAAGGCAATCCCTGGCGTAATTAAAATTTGCGACAGTTGAAAATTATTTTTTGAATAATTTACTATAGAAAAGGCAATCCCTGGGATATTTAAAATTTGCGACGGTAGAAAATTATTTTTTGAATAATTTACAATAGAAAAGGCAATCCCTGGCGTAATTAAAATTTGCGACAGTAAAAAATTATTTTTTGAATAATCTACTATAGAAAAGGCAATCCCTGGGATATTTAAAATTTGCGACAGTAAAAAATTATTTTTTGAATAATTTACTATAGAAAAGGCAATCCCTGGCGTAATTAAAATTTGCGACAGTAAAAAATTATTTTTTGAATAATTTACTATAGAAAAGGCAATCCCTGGCGTAATTAAAATTTGCGACAGTATAAAATTATTTTTTGCAAAATTTACTATAGAAAAGGCAATCCCTGGCGCAATTAAAACTTGCGACAGTAAAAAATTATTTTTTGAATAATTTACTATAGAAAAGGCAATCCCTGGCGTAATTAAAATTTGCGACAGTAGAAAATTATTTTTTGAATAATTTACTATAGAAAAGGCAATCCCTGGCATATTTAAAATTTGCGACAGTAGAAAATTATTTTTTGAATAATCTACTATAGAAAAGGCAATCCCTGGCGTAATTAAAATTTGCGACAGTTGAAAATTATTTTTTGAATAATTTACTATAGAAAGGCAATCCCTGGCGTAATTAAAATTTGCGACAGTTGAAAATTATTTTTTGAATAATTTACTATAGAAAAGGCAATCCCTGGCGTAATTAAAATTTGCGACAGTAAGAAATTAATTTGTGAGAAATTTACTATAGAAAAGGCAATCCCTGGGATATTTAAAATTTGCGACAGTAAAAAAATATTTTTTGAAAAATTTACTATAGAAAAGGCAATCCCTGGCACACTTAAAATTTGCAACAGTATAAAATTATTTTTTGCAAAATTTACTATAGAAAAGGCAATACCTGGCGTAATTAAAATTTGCGACAGTATAAAATTATTTTTTGAATAATTTACTATAGAAAAGGCAATCCCTGGCGCAATTAAAATTTGCGACAGTAGAAAATTATTTTTTGAATAACTTACTATAGAAAAGGCAATCCCTGGCGCAATTAAAATTTGCGACAGTAGAAAATTGTTTTTTGAATAATTTACTATAGAAAAGGCAATCCCTGGCGTACTTAAAATTTGCGACAGTAAAAAATTATTTTTTGAATAATTTATTATAGAAAAGGCAATCCCTGGCGTAATTAAAATTTACGACAGTTGAAAATTATTTTTTGAATAATTTACTATAGAAAAGGCAATCCCTGGCGCAATTAAAATTTGCGACTGTAAAAAATTAATTTTTACAAAATTTACTATAGAAAAGGCAATCCCTGGCGCAATTAAAATTTGCGACAGTAAAAAATTATTTTTTGAATAATTTACTTTAGAAAAGGCAATCCCTGGCGTAATTAAAATTTGCGACAGTAGAAAATTATTTTTTGAATTATTTACTATAGAAAAGGCAATCCCTGGCGTAATTAAAATTGCGACAGTTGAAAATTATTTTTTGAATAATTTACTATAGAAAAGCAATCCCTGGGATATTTAAAATTTGCGACAGTAGAAAATTATTTTTTGAATAATTTACTATAGAAAAGGCAATCCCTGGCGTAATTAAAATTTGCGACAGTAAAAAAATATTTTTTGAATAATCTACTATAGAAAAGGCAATCCCTGGGATATTTAAAATTTGCGACAGTAAAAAATTATTTTTTGAATAATTTACTATAGAAAAGGAAATCCCTGGCGTAATTAAAATTTGCGACAGTATAAAATTATTTTTTGCAAAATTTACTATAGAAAAGGCAATCCCTGGCGCGGTGAAAATTTGCGACAGTAGAAAATTATTTTTTGAATAATTTACTATAGAAAAGGCAATCCCTGGCGTAATTAAAATTTGCGACAGTATAAAATTATTTTTTGAATAATTTACTATAGAAAAGGCAATCCCTGGCGCAATTAAAATTTGCGACAGTAGAAAATTATTTTTTGAATAATTTACTATAGAAAAGGCAATCCCTGGCGCACTTAAAATTTGCGACAGTAGAAAATTATTTTTTGAATAATTTACTATAGAAAAGGCAATCCCTGGCGCAATTAAAATTTGCGACAGTATTAAATTATTTTTTGAATAATTTACTATAGAAAAGGCAATCCCTGGCGTAATTAAAATTTGCGACAGTAGAAAATTATTTTTTGAATAATTTAATATAGAAAAGGCAATCCCTGGCGCACTTAAAATTTGCGACAGTAAAAAATTATTTTTTGAATAATTTACTATAGAAAAGGCAATCCCTGGAGCACTTAAAATTTGCGGCAGTAAAAAATTATTTTGTGAGAAATTTACTATAGAAAAGGCAATCCCTGGCGCAATTAAAATTTGCGACAGTAGAAAATTATTTTTTGAAAAGTTTACTATAGAAAAGTCAATCCCTGGCGCAATTAAAATTTGCGACAGTAAAAAATTATTTTTTGAATAATTTACTATAGAAAAGGTAATCCCTGGCGTAATTAAAATTTGCGACAGTAGAAAATTATTTTTTGAATAATCTACTATAGAAAAAGCAATCCCTGGCGTAATTAAAATTTGCGACAGTTGAAAATTATTTTTTGAATAATTTACTATAGAAAAGGCAATCCCTGGGATATTTAAAATTTGCGACAGTAGAAAATTATTTTTTGAATAATTTACTATAGAAAAGGCAATCCCTGGCGTAATTAAAATTTGCGACAGTATAAAATTATTTTTTGCAAAATGTACTATAGAAAAGGCAATCCCTGGCGCAATTAAAATTTGCGACAGTAAAAAAATTATTTTTTGAATAATTTACTATAGAAAAGGCAATCCCTGGCGTAATTAAAATTTGCGACAGCAGAAAATTATTTTTTGAATAATTTACTATAGAAAAGGCAATTCCTGGAGCACTTAAAATTTGCGACAGTAAAATTTTATTTTGTGAGAAATTTACTATAGAAAAGGCAATCCCTGGCGCAATTAAAATTTGCGACAGTACAAAATTATTTTTTGAAAAGTTTACTATAGAAAGGGCAATCCCTGGCTCAATTAAAATTTGCGACAGTAAAAAATTATTTTTTGAATAATTTACTATAGAAAAGGCAATGCCTGGCGTAATTAAAATTTGCGACAGTAGAAAATTATTTTTTGAATAATTTACTATAGAAAAGGCAATCCCTGGCGTAATTAAAATTTGCGACAGTTGAAAATTATTTTTTGAATAATTTACTATAGAAAAGGCAATCCCTGGCGTAATTAAAATTTGCGACAGTTGAAAATTATTTTTTGAATAATTTACTATAGAAAAGGCAATCCCTGGCGTAATTAAAATTTGCGACAGTAAGAAATTATTTTTTGCAAAATTTACTATAGAAAAGGCAATCCCTGGCGCAATTAAAATTTGCGACAGTAAAAAATTATTTTTTGCAATATTTACTATAGAAAAAGCAATCCCTGGCGTAATTAAAATTTGCGACAGTAGAAAATTATTTTTTGAAAAGTTTACTATAGAAAAGGCAATCCCTGGCGCAATTAAAATTTGCGACAGTAAAAAATTAATTTGTGAGAAATTTACTATAGAAAAGGCAATCCCTGGGATATTTAAAATTTGCGACAGTAGAAAATTATTTTTTGAATAATTTACTATAGAAAAGGCAATCCCTGTCGTAATTAAAATTTGCGACAGTTGAAAATTATTTTTTGAATAATTTACTATATAAAAGGCAATCCCTGGGATATTAAAAATTTGCGACAGTAGAAAATTATTTTTTGAATAATTTACTATCGAAAAGGCAATCCCTGGCGTAATTAAAATTTGCGACAGTAAAAAATTATTTTTTGAATAATTTACTATAGAAAAGGCAATCCCAGCCGCAATTAAAATTTGCGACAGTAAAAAATTATTTTTTGCAAAATTTACTATAGAAAAGACAATCCCTGGCGTATTTAAAATTTGCGACAGTAAAAAATTAATATTTTGAAAAATTTACTGTAGAAAAGGCAATCCTTGGCGCAATTAAAATTTGCGAGAGTAAAAAATTATTTTTTGAATAATTTACTATAGAAAAGGCAATCCCTGGCGCAATTAAAATTTGCGACAGTATAAAATTATTTTTTGAATAATTTACTATAGAAAAGGCAATCCCTGGCGTAATTAAAATTTGTGACAGTATAAAATTATTTTTTGAATAATTTACTATAGAAAAGGCAATCCCTGGCGTAATTAAAATTTGCGACAGTATAAAATTATTTTTTGAATAATTTACTATAGAAAAGGCGCACTTAAAATTTGCGACAGTAAAAAATTATTTTTTGAATAATTTACTATAGAAAAGGCAATCCCTGGAGTAATTAAAATTTGCGACAGTTGAAAATTATTTTTTGAATAATTTACTATAGAAAAGGCAATCCCTGGCGCAATTAAAATTTGCGACAGTAAAAAATTATTTTGTGAGAAATTTACTATAGAAAAGGCAATCCCTGGCGCAATTAAAATTTGCGACAATAGAAAATTATTTTTTGAAAAGTTTACTATAGAAAAGGCAATCCCTGGCGCAATTAAAATTTGCGACAGTAAAAAATTATTTTTTGCAAAATTTACTATAAAAAAGGCAATCCCTGGCGTATTTAAAATTTGCGACAGTAAAAAATTAATATTTTGAAAACTTTACTGTAGAAAAAGCAATCCCTGGCGCAATTAAAATTTGCGACAGTACAAAATTATTTTTTGAATAATTTACTATAGAAAAGGCAATCCCTGGCGCAATTAAAATTTGCGACAGTATAAAATTATTTTTTGAATAATTTACTATAGAAAAGGCAATCCCTGGCGTAATTAAAATTTGCGACAGTATAAAATTATTTTTTGAATAATTTACTATAGAAAAGGCAATCCCTGGCGTAATTAAAATTTGCGACAGTAGAAAATTATTTTTTGAATAATTTACTATAGAAAAGGCAATCCCTGGCGTAATTAAAATTTGCGACAGTTGAAAATTATTTTTTGAATAATTTACTATAGAAAAGGCAATCCCTGGCGCAATTAAAATTTGCGACAGTAAAAAATTATTTTTTGAATAATTTACTATAGAAAAGGCAATCCCTGGCGCACTTAAAATTTGCGACAGTAAAAAATTATTTTTTGAATAATTTACTATAGAAAAGGCAATCCCTGGCGTAATTAAAATTTGAGACAGTATAAAATTATTTTTTGCAAAATTTACTATAGAAAAGGCAATCCCTGGCGTAATTAAAATTTGCGATAATTGAAAATTATTTTTTGAATAATTTACTATAGAAAAGGCAATCCCTGGCGCAATTAAATTTTCGACAGTAAAAAATTATTTTTTGAATAATTTACTATAGAAAAGGCAATCCCTGGCGCAATTAAAATTTGCGACAGTAAAAAATTATTTTTTGAAAAATTTACTGTAGAAAATTCAATCCCTGGCGCAATTAATATTTGCGACAGTAGAAAATTAGTTTTTGAATAATTTACTATAGAAAAGGCAATCCCTGGCGCAATTAAAATTTGCGACAGTAAAAAATTATTTTTTGAATAATTTACTATAGAATAGGCAATCCCTGGCGCACTTAAAATTTGCGACAGTATAAAATTAATTTTTGAAAAATTTACTATAGAAAAGGCAATCCCTAGCGTATTTAAAATTTGCGACAGTAAGAAATTAATTTGTGAGAAATTTACAAAGAAAAGGCAATTCCTGGGATATTTAAAATTTGCGACAGTAAAAAATTATTTTTTGAATAATTTACTATAGAATAGGCAATCCCTGGCGCAATTACAATTTGCGACAGTAGAAAATTATTTTTTGAATAATTTACTATAGAAAAGGCAATCCCTGGCGCGATTACAATTTGCGACAGTTGAAAATTATTTTTTGAATAATTTACTATAGAAATGGCAATCCCTGGCGCACATAAAATTTGCGACAGTAAAAAATTATTTTTTGAATAATTTACTATAGAAAAGGCAATCCCTGGCGTAATTAAAAATTGCGACAGTTGAAAATTATTTTTTGAATAATTTACTATAGAAAAGGCAATCCTTGGCGTAATTAAAATTTTTGCGACAGTTGAAAATTATTTTTTGAATAATTTACTATAGAAAAGGCAATCCCTGGCGTAATTAAAATTTCCGACAGTAGAAAATTATTTTTTGAATAATTTACTATAGAAAAGGCAATCCCTGGCGTATTTAAAATTTGCGACAGTAAAAAATTATTTTTTGGATAATTTACTATAGAAAAGGCAATCCCTGGCGTATTTAAAATTTGCGACAGTAAGAAATTAATTTGTGAGAAATTTACTATAGAAAAGGCAATCCCTGGGATATTTAAAATTTGCGACAGTAGAAAATTATTTTTTGAAAAATTTACTATAGAAAAGGCAATCCCTGGCGTAATTAAAATTTGCGACAGTATAAAATTATTTTTTGAATAATTTACTATAGAAAAGGCAATCCCTGGCGCACTTAAAATTTGCGACAGTAGAAAATTATTTTTTGAATAATTTACTATAGAAAAGGCAATCCCTGGCGCAATTAAAATTTGCGAACGTAGAAAATTATTTTTTGAAAATTTACTATAGAAAAGGCAATCCATGGCGCACTTAAAATTTGCGACAGTAAAAATTATTTTTTGAATAATTTACTATAGAAAAGGCAATCCCTGGCGCAATTAAAATTTGCGACAGTATAAAATTATTTTTTGAATAATTTACTATAGAAAAGGCAATCCCTGGCGTAATTAAAATTTGCGACAATAGAAAATTATTTTTTGAATAATTTACTATAGAAAAGGCAATCCCTGGCGCAATTAAAATTTGCGACAGTAAAAAATTATTTTTTGAATAATTTATTATAGAAAAAGGCAATCCCTGGCGCAATTAAAATTTGCGACAGTAGAAAATTATTTTTTGAAAAGTTTACTATAGAAAAGGCAATCCCTGGCGCAATTAAAATTTGCGACAGTAAAAAATTATTTTGTGAGAAATTTACTATAGAAAAGGCAATCCCTGGCGCAATTAAAATTTGCGACAATAGAAAATTATTTTTGAAAAGTTTACTATAGAAAAGGCAATCCCTGGCGCAATTAAAATTTGCGACAGTAAAAAATTATTTTTTGCAAAATTTACTATAAAAAAGGCAATCCCTGGCGTATTTAAAATTTGCGACAGTAAAAAATTAATATTTTGAAAAATTTACTGTAGAAAAGGCAATCCCTGGCGCAATTAAAATTTGCGAGAGTACAAAATTATTTTTTGAATAATTTACTATAGAAAAGGCAATCCCTGGCGCAATTAAAATTTGCGACAGTATAAAATTATTTTTTGAATAATTTACTATAGAAAAGGCAATCCCTGGCGTATTTAAAATTTGCGACAGTAAAAAATTATTTTTTGGATAATTTACTATAGAAAAGGCAATCCCTGGCGTATTTAAAATTTGCGACAGTAAGAAATTAATTTGTGAGAAATTTACTATAGAAAAGGCAATCCCTGGGATATTTAAAATTTGCGACAGTAGAAAATTATTTTTTGAAAAATTTACTATAGAAAAGGCAATCCCTGGCGTAATTAAAATTTGCGACAGTATAAAATTATTTTTTGAATAATTTACTATAGAAAAGGCAATCCCTGGCGCACTTAAAATTTGCGACAGTAGAAAATTATTTTTTGAATAATTTACTATAGAAAAGGCAATCCCTGGCGCAATTAAAATTTGCGAACGTAGAAAATTATTTTTTGAAAAATTTACTATAGAAAAGGCAATCCATGGCGCACTTAAAATTTGCGACAGTAAAAAATTATTTTTTGAATAATTTACTATAGAAAAGGCAATCCCTGGCGCAATTAAAATTTGCGACAGTATAAAATTATTTTTTGAATAATTTACTATAGAAAAGGCAATCCCTGGCGTAATTAAAATTTGCGACAATAGAAAATTATTTTTTGAATAATTTACTATAGAAAAGGCAATCCCTGGCGCAATTAAAATTTGCGACAGTAAAAAATTATTTTTTGAATAATTTATTATAGAAAAGGCAATCCCTGGCGCAATTAAAATTTGCGACAGTAGAAAATTATTTTTTGAAAAGTTTACTATAGAAAAGGCAATCCCTGGCGCAATTAAAATTTGCGACAGTAAAAAATTATTTTGTGAGAAATTTACTATAGAAAAGGCAATCCCTGGCGCAATTAAAATTTGCGACAATAGAAAATTATTTTTTGAAAAGTTTACTATAGAAAAGGCAATCCCTGGCGCAATTAAAATTTGCGACAGTAAAAAATTATTTTTTGCAAAATTTACTATAAAAAAGGCAATCCCTGGCGTATTTAAAATTTGCGACAGTAAAAAATTAATATTTTGAAAAATTTACTGTAGAAAAGGCAATCCCTGGCGCAATTAAAATTTGCGACAGTACAAAATTATTTTTTGAATAATTTACTATAGAAAAGGCAATCCCTGGCGCAATTAAAATTTGCGACAGTATAAAATTATTTTTTGAATAATTTACTATAGAAAAGGCAATCCCTGGCGTAATTAAAATTTGCGACAGTATAAAATTATTTTTTGAATAATTTACTATAGAAAAGGCAATCCCTGGCGTAATTAAAATTTGCGACAGTAGAAAATTATTTTTTGAATAATTTACTATAGAAAAGGCAATCCCTGGCGTAATTAAAATTTGCGACAGTTGAAAATTATTTTTTGAATAATTTACTATAGAAAAGGCAATCCCTGGCGCAATTAAAATTTGCGACAGTAAAAAATTATTTTTTGAATAATTTACTATAGAAAAGGCAATCCCTGGCGCACTTAAAATTTGCGACAGTAAAAAAATTATTTTTTGAATAATTTACTATAGAAAAGGCAATCCCTGGCGTAATTAAAATTTGCGACAGTATAAAATTATTTTTTGCAAAATTTACTATAGAAAAGGCAATCCCTGGCGTAATTAAAATTTGCGACAATTGAAAATTATTTTTTGAATAATTTACTATAGAAAAGGCAATCCCTGGCGCAATTAAAATTTGCGACAGTAAAAAATTATTTTTTGAATAATTTACTATAGAATAGGCAATCCCTGGCGCACTTAAAATTTGCGACAGTATAAAATTAATTTTTGAAAAATTTACTATAGAAAAGGCAATCCCTAGCGTATTTAAAATTTGCGACAGTAAGAAATTAATTTGTGAGAAATTTACAAAGAAAAGGCAATCCCTGGGATATTTAAAATTTGCGACAGTAAAAAATTATTTTTTGAATAATTTACTATAGAATAGGCAATCCCTGGCGCAATTACAATTTGCGACAGTAGAAAATTATTTTTTGAATAATTTACTATAGAAAAGGCAATCCCTGGCGCGATTACAATTTGCGACAGTTGAAAATTATTTTTTGAATAATTTACTATAGAAATGGCAATCCCTGGCGCACATAAAATTTGCGACAGTAAAAAATTATTTTTTGAATAATTTACTATAGAAAAGGCAATCCCTGGCGTAATTAAAAATTGCGACAGTTGAAAATTATTTTTTGAATAATTTACTATAGAAAAGGCAATCCTTGGCGTAATTAAAATTTTTGCGACAGTTGAAAATTATTTTTTGAATAATTTACTATAGAAAAGGCAATCCCTGGCGTAATTAAAATTTGCGACAGTAGGAAATTATTTTTTGAATAATTTACTATAGAAAAGGCAATCCCTGGCGTATTTAAAATTTGCGACAGTAAAAAATTATTTTTTGGATAATTTACTATAGAAAAGGCAATCCCTGGCGTATTTAAAATTTGCGACAGTAAGAAATTAATTTGTGAGAAATTTACTATAGAAAAGGCAATCCCTGGGATATTTAAAATTTGCGACAGTAGAAAATTATTTTTTGAAAAATTTACTATAGAAAAGGCAATCCCTGGCGTAATTAAAATTTGCGACAGTATAAAATTATTTTTTGAATAATTTACTATAGAAAAGGCAATCCCTGGCGCACTTAAAATTTGCGACAGTAGAAAATTATTTTTTGAATAATTTACTATAGAAAAGGCAATCCCTGGCGCAATTAAAATTTGCGAACGTAGAAAATTATTTTTTGAAAAATTTACTATAGAATAGGCAATCCATGGCGCACTTAAAATTTGCGACAGTAAAAAATTATTTTTTGAATAATTTACTATAGAAAAGGCAATCCCTGGCGCAATTAAAATTTGCGACAGTATAAAATTATTTTTTGAATAATTTACTATAGAAAAGGCAATCCCTGGCGTAATTAAAATTTGCGACAACAGAAAATTATTTTTTGAATAATTTACTATAGAAAAGGCAATCCCTGGCGCAATTAAAATTTGCGACAGTAAAAAATTATTTTTTGAATAATTTATTATAGAAAAGGCAATCCCCGGCGCAATTAAAATTTGCGACAGTAGAAAATTATTTTTGAAAAGTTTACTATAGAAAAGGCAATCCCTGGCGCACTTAAAATTTGCGACAGTAAAAAATTATCTTTTGAAGAATTTACTATAGAAAAGGCAATCCCTGGGATATTTAAAATTTGCGACAGTAAAAAATTATTTTTTGATAAATTTACTATAGAAAAGGCAATTCCTGGCGTAATTAAAACTTGCGATAGTAAAAAATTATTTTTTGAATAATTTACTATAGAAAAGGCAATCCCTGGCGTAATTAAAATTTGCGACAGTTGAAAATTATTTTTTGAATAATTTACTATAGAAAAGGCAATCCCTGGCGCAATTAAAATTTGCGACAGTAAAAAATTATTTTTTGAATAATTTACTATAGAAAAGGCAATCCCTGGCGCACTTAAAATTTGCGACAGTAAAAAATTATTTTTTGAATAATTTACTATAGAAAAGGCAATCCCTGGCGTAATTAAAATTTGCGACAGTAAAAAATTATTTTTTGAATAATTTACTATAGAAAAGCAATCCCTGGCGTATTTAAAATTTGCGACAGTAAGAAATTAATTTGTGAGAAATTTACTATAGAAAAGGCAATCCCTGGGATATTTAAAATTTGCGACAGTAGAAAATTATTTTTTGAAAAATTTACTATAGAAAAGGCAATCCCTGGCGTAATTAAAATTTGCGACAGTAAAAAATTATTTTTTGAATAATTTACTATAGAAAAGCAATCCCTGGCGTATTTAAAATTTGCGACAGTAAGAAATTAATTTGTGAGAAATTTACTATAGAAAAGGCAATCCCTGGGATATTTAAAATTTGCGACAGTAGAAAATTATTTTTTGAATAATTTACTATAGAAAAGGCAATCCCTGGCGCACTTAAAATTTGCGACATTAAAAAATTATCTTTTGAAGAATTTACTATAGAAAAGGCAATCCCTGGGATATTTAAAATTTGCGACAGTAAAAAATTATTTTTTGATAAATTTACTATAGAAAAGGCAATCCCTGGCGTAATTAAAACTTGCGATAGTAAAAAATTATTTTTTGAATAATTTACTATAGAAAAGGCAATCCCTGGCGTAATTAAAATTTGCGACAGTTGAAAATTATTTTTTGAATAATTTACTATAGAAAAGGCAATCCCTGGCGCAATTAAAATTTGCGACAGTAAAAAATTATTTTTTGAATAATTTACTATAGAAAAGGCAATCCCCTGGCGCACTTAAAATTTGCGACAGTAAAAAATTATTTTTTGAATAATTTACTATAGAAAAGGCAATCCCTGGCGTAATTAAAATTTGCGACAGTAAAAAATTATTTTTTTGAATAATTTACTATAGAAAAGCAATCCCTGGCGTATTTAAAATTTGCGACAGTAAGAAATTAATTTGTGAGAAATTTACTATAGAAAAGGCAATCCCTGGATATTTAAAATTTGCGACAGTAGAAAATTATTTTTTGAAAAATTTACTATAGAAAAGGCAATCCCTGGCGTAGTTAAAATTTGCGACAGTATAAAATTATTTTTTGAATAATTTACTAGAGAAAAGGCAATCCCTGGCGCACTTAAAATTTGCGACAGTCAAAAATTATTTTTTGGATAATTTACTATAGAAAAGGCAATCCTGGGGCACTTAAAATTTGCGACAGTAGAAAATTATTTTTTGAATAATTTACTATAGAAAAGGCAATCCCTGGCGCACTTAAAATTTGCGACAGTAAAAAATTATTTTTTGAATAATTTACTATAGAAAAGTCAATCCCTGGCGCATTTCAAATTTGCGACAGTATAAAATTATTTTTTGAATAATTTACTATAGAAAAGGCAATCCCTAGCGTATTTAAAATTTGCGACAGTAAGAAATTAATTTGTGAGAAATTTACAAAGAAAAGGCAATCCCTGGGATATTTAAAATTTGCGACAGTAAAAAATTATTTTTTGAATAATTTACTATAGAATAGGCAATCCCTGGCGCAATTACAATTTGCGACAGTAGAAAATTATTTTTTGAATAATTTACTATAGAAAAGGCAATCCCTGGCGCGATTACAATTTGCGACAGTTGAAAATTATTTTTTGAATAATTTACTATAGAAATGGCAATCCCTGGCGCACATAAAATTTGCGACAGTAAAAAATTATTTTTTGAATAATTTACTATAGAAAAGGCAATCCCTGGCGTAATTAAAAATTGCGACAGTTGAAAATTATTTTTTGAATAATTTACTATAGAAAAGGCAATCCTTGGCGTAATTAAAATTTTTGCGACAGTTGAAAATTATTTTTTGAATAATTTACTATAGAAAAGGCAATCCCTGGCGTAATTAAAATTTGCGACAGTAGAAAATTATTTTTTGAATAATTTACTATAGAAAAGGCAATCCCTGGCGTATTTAAAATTTGCGACAGTAAAAAATTATTTTTTGGATAATTTACTATAGAAAAGCAATCCCTGGCGTATTTAAAATTTGCGACAGTAAGAAATTAATTTGTGAGAAATTTACTATAGAAAAGGCAATCCCTGGGATATTTAAAATTTGCGACAGTAGAAAATTATTTTTTGAAAAATTTACTATAGAAAAGGCAATCCCTGGCGTAATTAAAATTTGCGACAGTATAAAATTATTTTTTGAATAATTTACTATAGAAAAGGCAATCCCTGGCGCACTTAAAATTTGCGACAGTAGAAAATTATTTTTTGAATAATTTACTATAGAAAAGGCAATCCCTGGCGCAATTAAAATTTGCGAACGTAGAAAATTATTTTTTGAAAAATTTACTATAGAATAGGCAATCCATGGCGCACTTAAAATTTGCGACAGTAAAAAATTATTTTTTGAATAATTTACTATAGAAAAGGCAATCCCTGGCGCAATTAAAATTTGCGACAGTATAAAATTATTTTTTGAATAATTTACTATAGAAAAGGCAATCCCTGGCGTAATTAAAATTTGCGACAATAGAAAATTATTTTTTGAATAATTTACTATAGAAAAGGCAATCCCTGGCGCAATTAAAATTTGCGACAGTAAAAAATTATTTTTTGAATAATTTATTATAGAAAAGGCAATCCCTGGCGCAATTAAAATTTGCGACAGTAGAAAATTATTTTTTGAAAAGTTTACTATAGAAAAGGCAATCCCTGGCGTATTTAAAATTTGCGACAGTAAAAAATTATCTTTTGAAGAATTTACTATAGAAAAGGCAATCCCTGGGATATTTAAAATTTGCGACAGTAAAAAATTATTTTTTGATAAATTTACTATAGAAAAGGCAATTCCTGGCGTAATTAAAATTTGCGACAGTATAAAATTATTTTTTGAATAATTTACTATAGAAAAGGCAATCCCTGGCGTAATTAAAATTTGCGACAATAGAAAATTATTTTTTGAATAATTTACTATAGAAAAGGCAATCCCTGGCGCAATTAAAATTTGCGACAGTAAAAAATTATTTTTTGAATAATTTATTATAGAAAAGGCAATCCCTGGCGCAATTAAAATTTGCGACAGTAGAAAATTATTTTTTGAATAATTTACTATAGAAAAGCAATCCCTGGCGTATTTAAAATTTGCGACAGTAAGAAATTAATTTGTGAGAAATTTACTATAGAAAAGGCAATCCCTGGGATATTTAAAATTTGCGACAGTAGAAAATTATTTTTTGAATAATTTACTATAGAAAAGGCAATCCCTGGCGCACTTAAAATTTGCGACATTAAAAAATTATCTTTTGAAGAATTTACTATAGAAAAGGCAATCCCTGGGATATTTAAAATTTGCGACAGTAAAAAATTATTTTTTGATAAATTTACTATAGAAAAGGCAATCCCTGGCGTAATTAAAACTTGCGATAGTAAAAAATTATTTTTTGAATAATTTACTATAGAAAAGGCAATCCCTGGCGTAATTAAAATTTGCGACAGTTGAAAATTATTTTTTGAATAATTTACTATAGAAAAGGCAATCCCTGGCGCAATTAAAATTTGCGACAGTAAAAAATTATTTTTTGAATAATTTACTATAGAAAAGGCAATCCCTGGCGCACTTAAAATTTGCGACAGTAAAAAATTATTTTTTGAATAATTTACTATAGAAAAGGCAATCCCTGGCGTAATTAAAATTTGCGACAGTAAAAAATTATTTTTTTGAATAATTTACTATAGAAAAGCAATCCCTGGCGTATTTAAAATTTGCGACAGTAAGAAATTAATTTGTGAGAAATTTACTATAGAAAAGGCAATCCCTGGGATATTTAAAATTTGCGACAGTAGAAAATTATTTTTTGAAAAATTTACTATAGAAAAGGCAATCCCTGGCGTAGTTAAAATTTGCGACAGTATAAAATTATTTTTTGAATAATTTACTAGAGAAAAGGCAATCCCTGGCGCACTTAAAATTTGCGACAGTCAAAAATTATTTTTTGGATAATTTACTATAGAAAAGGCAATCCCTGGGGCACTTAAAATTTGCGACAGTAGAAAATTATTTTTTGAATAATTTACTATAGAAAAGGCAATCCCTGGCGCACTTAAAATTTGCGACAGTAAAAAATTATTTTTTGAATAATTTACTATAGAAAAGTCAATCCCTGGCGCATTTCAAATTTGCGACAGTATAAAATTATTTTTTGAATAATTTACTATAGAAAAGGCAATCCCTGGCGTAATTAAAATTTGCGACAGTAGAAAATTATTTTTTGAATAATTTACTATAGAAAAGGCAATCCCTGGCGCAATTAAAATTTGCGACAGTAAAAAATTATTTTTTGAATAATTTACTATAGAAAAGGCAATCCCTGGCGCAATTAAAATTTGCGACAGTAGAAAATTATTTTTTGAATAATTTACTATAGAAAAAGCAATCCCTGGCGCAATTGCAATTTGCGACAGTTGAAAATTATTTTTTGAATAATTTACTATAGAAAAGGCAATCCCTGGCGCACTTAAAATTTGCGACAGTAGAAAATTATTTTTTGAATAATTTACTATAGAAAAGGCAATCCCTGGCGCACTTAAAATTTGCGACAGTAAAAAATTATTTTTTGAATAATTTACTATAGAAAAGGCAATCCCTGGCGTAATTAAAATTTGCGACAGTAGAAAATTATTTTTTGAATAATTTACTATAGAAAAGGCAATCCCTGGCGCGATTACAATTTGCGACAGTTGAAAATTATTTTTTGAATAATTTACTATAGAAATGGCAATCCCTGGCGCACATAAAATTGAAAATTATTTTTTGAATAATTTACTATAGAAAAGGCAATCCCTGGCGTAATTAAAATTTGCGACAGTTGAAAATTATTTTTTGAATAATTTACTATAGAAAAGGCAATCCCTGGCGTAATTAAAATTTGCGACAATAGAAAATTATTTTTTGAATAATTTACTATAGAAAAGGCAATCCCTGGCGTATTTAAAATTTGCGACAGTAAAAAATTATTTTTTGAATAATTTACTATAGAAAAGGCAATCCCTGGCGTCTTTAAAATTTGCGACAGTAAGAAATTAATTTGTGAGAAATTTACTATAGAAAAGGCAAACACTGAGATATTTAAAATTTGCGACAGTAGAAAATTATTTTTTGAAAAATTTACTATAGAAAAGCCAATCCCTGGCGTAATTAAAATTTGCGACAGTAGAAAATTATTTTTTGAAAAATTTACTATAGAAAAGGCAATCCCTGAGATATTTAAAATTTGCGACAGTAGAAAATTATTTTTTGAATAATTTACTATAGAAAAGGCAATCCCTGGCGTAATTAAAATTTGCGACAGTAGAAAATTATTTTTTGAAAAATTTACTATAGAAAAGGCAATCCCTGGCGCACTTAAAATTTGCGACAGTAAAAAATAATTTTTTGAATAATTTACTATAGAAAAGGCAATCCCTGGCGCAATTAAAATTTGCGACAGTATAAAATTATTTTTTGAATAATTTACTATAGAAAAGGCAATCCCTGGCGTAATTAAAATTTGCGACAGTAGAAAATTATTTTTTGAATAATTTACTATAGAAAAGGCAATCCCTGGCGCAATTAAAAATTGCGACAGTAAAAAATTATTTTTTGAATAATTTACTATAGAAAAGGCAATACCTGGCGCAATTAAAATTTGCGACAGTAGAAAATTATTTTTTGAAAAATTTACTATAGAAAAGGCAATCACTGGCGTAATTAAAACTTGCGACAGTAAAAAATTATTTTTTGAATAACTTACTATAGAAAAGGCAATCCCTGGCGTATTTAAAATTTGCGACAGTAAGAAATTAATTTGTGAGAAATTTACTATAGAAAAGGCAATCCCTGGGATATTTAAAATTTGCGACAGTAGAAAATTATTTTTTGAAAAATTTACTATAGAAAAGGCAATCCCTGGCGTAATTAAAATTTGCGACAGTATAAAATTATTTTTTGAATAATTTACTATAGAAAAGGCAATCCCTGGCGCAATTAAAATTTGCGACAGTAAAAAATTATTTTTTGAATAATTTACTATAGAAAAGGCAATCCCTGGCGCACTTAAAGTTTGCGACAGTAGAAAATTATTTTTTGAATAATTTACTATAGAAAAGGCAATCCCTGGCGCACTTAAAATTTGCGACAGTAAAAAATTATTTTTTGAATAATTTACTATAGAAAAGGCAATCCCTGGCGCAATTAAAATTTGCGACAGTAGAAAATTATTTTTTGAAATGTTTACTATAGAAAAGGCAATCCCTGGCGCACTTAAAATTTGCGACAGTAAAAAATTATATTTTGAATAATTTACTATAGAAAAGGCAATCCCTGGGATATTTAAAATTTGCGACAGTAAAAAATTATTTTTTGAAAAATTTACTATAGAAAAGGCAATCCCTGGCGTAATTAAAACTTGCGACAGTAAAAAATTATTTTTTGAATAATTTACTATAGAAAAGGCAATCCCTGGCGTAATTAAAATTTGCGACAGTAGAGAATTATTTTTTGAATAATTTACTATAGAAAAGGCAATCCCTGGCGTATTTAAAATTTGCGACAGTATAAAATTAATTTTTGAAAAATTTACTATATAAAAGGCAATCCCTGGCGTAATTAAAATTTGCGACAGTAGAAAATTATTTTTTGAATAATTTACTGTAGAAAAGGCAATCCCTGGCGCAATTAAAACTTGCGATAGTAAAAAAATATTTTTTGAATAATTTACTATAGAAAAGGCAATCCCTGGCGTAATTAAAATTTGCGACAGTTTAAAATTATTTTTTGAATAATTTACTATAGAAAAGGCAATCCCAGCCGCAATTAAAATTTGCGACAGTAAAAAATTATTTTTTGAATAATTTACTATAGAAAAGGCAATCCCTGGCGCACTTAAAATTTGCGACAGTAAAAAGATATTTTTTGAATAATTTACTATAGAAAAGGCAATCCCTGGCGTAATTAAAATTTGCGACAGTAGAAAATTATTTTTTGAGTAATTTACTATAGAAAAGGCAATCCCTGGCGCAATTATAATTTGCGACAGTAAAAAATTATTTTATGAATAATTTACTATAGAAAAGGCAATCCCTGGCGCACTTAAAATTTGCGACAGTAAAAAATTATTTTTTGAATAATTTACTATAGAAAATGCAATCCCTGGCGTATTTAAAATTTGCGACAGTAAAAAATTAATTTTTGAAAAATTTACTGTAGAAAAGGCAATCCCTGGCGCAATTAAAATTTGCGACAGTAGAAAATTATTTTTTGAAAAATTTACTGTAGAAACGGCAATCCCTGGCGCAATTAAAACTTGCGACAGTAGAAAATTATTTTGTGAATAATTTACTATAGAAAAGGCAATCTCTGGCGCAATTAAAATTTGCGACAGTAAAAAATTATTTTTTGCAAAATTTACTATAGAAAAGGCAATCCCTGGCGCACTTAAAATTTGCGACAGTAAAAAATTATTTTTTGAATAATTTACTATAGAAAAGGCAATCCCTGGCGTAATTAAAATTTGCGACAGTAGAAAATTATTTTTTGAATAATTTACTATAGAAAAGGCAATCCCTGGCGTATTTAAAATTTGCGACAGTAAAAAATTATTTTTTGAATAATTTACTCTAGAAAAGGCAATCCCTGGCGCACTTAAAATTTGCGACAGTAAAAAATTATTTTTTGAATAATTTACTATAGAAAAGGCAATCCCTGGCGGATTTAAAATTTGCGACAGTATAAACTTATTTTTTGAATAATTTACTATAGAAAAGGCAATCCCTGGCGCACTTAAAACTTGCGACAGTAGAAAATTATTTTGTGAATAATTTACTATAGAAAAGGCAATCTCTGGCGCAATTAAAATTTGCGACAGTATAAAATTATTTTTTGAATAATTTACTACAGAAAAGGCAATCCCTGGCGTAATTAAAATTTGCGAAAGTAGAAAATTATTTTTTGAATAATTTACTACAGAAAAGGCAATCCCTGGGATATTTAAAATTTGCGACAGTAGAAAATTATTTTTTGAATAATTTACTATAGAAAAGGCAATCCCTGGCGTAATTAAAATTTGCGACAGTATAAAATTAATTTTTGAATAATTTACTATAGAAAAGGCAATCCCTGGGGTAATTAAAATTTGCGACAGTAGAAAATTATTTTTTGAATAATTTACTATAGAAAAGGCAATCACTGGCGCAATTAAAATTTGCGAAAGTAAAAAATTATTTTTTGAATAATTTACTATAGAAAAGGCAGTCCCTGGCGCAATTAAAATTTGCGACAGTAGAAAATTATTTTTTGAAAAGTTTACTATAGAAAAGGCAATCCCTGGCGCACTTAAAATTTGCGAAAGTAAACAATTATTTTTTGAATAATTTACTATAGAAAAGGCAATCCCTGGTATATTTAAAATTTGCGACAGTAAAAAATTATTTTTTTAAAAATTTACTATAGAAAAGGCAATCCCTGGCGTAATTAAAACTTGCGACAGTAAAAAATTATTTTTTGAATAATTTACTATAGAAAAGGCAATCCCTGGCGTAATTAAAATTTGCGACAGTAGAAAATTATTTTTTGAATAATTTACTATAGAAAAGGCAATCCCTGGCGTATTTAAAATTTGCGACAGTATAAAATTATTTTTTGAATAATTTACTATAGAAAAGGCAATCCCTGGCGTAATTAAAATTTGCGACAGTAGAAAATTATTTTTTGAATAATTTACTATAGAAAAGGCAGTCCCTGGCGCAATTAAAATTTGCGACAGTAAAAAATTATTTTTTGAATAATTTACTATAGAAAAGGCAATCCCTGGCGCAATTAAAATTTGCGACAGTAGAAAATTATTTTTTGAATAATTTACTATAGAAAAGGCAATCCCTGGCGCAATTAAAATTTGCGACATTATAAAATTATTTTTTGAATAATTTACTATAGAAAAGGCAATCCCTGGCGTAATTAAAATTTGCGACAGTAGAAAATTATTTTTTGAATAATTTACTATAGAAAAGGCAATCCCTGGCGCGATTAAAATTTGCGACAGTATAAAATTATTTTTTGAATAATTTACTATAGAAAAGGCAATCCCTGGCGTAATTAAAATTTGCGACAGTAGAAAATTATTTTTTGAATAATTTACTATAGAAAAGGCAATCCCTGGCGCAATTAAAATTTGCGACAGTAAAAAATTATTTTTTGAATAATTTACTATAGAAAAGGCAATCCCTGACGCAATTAAAATTTGTGACAGTAGAAAATTATTTTTTGAAAAGTTTACTATAGAAAAGGCAATCCCTGGCGCACTTAAAATTTGCGACAGTAAAAAATTATTTTTTGAATAATTTACTATAGAAAAGGCAATCCCTGGCGTAATTAAAATTTGTGACAGTAAAAAATTATTTTTTGAAAAATTTACTATAGAAAAGGCAATCCCTGGCGTAATTAAAACTTGCGACAGTAAAAAATTATTTTTTGAATAATTTACTATAGAAAAGGCAATCCCTGGCGTAATTAAAATTTGCGACAGTAGAAAATTATTTTTTGAATAATTTACTATAGAAAATGCAATCCCTGGCGTATTTAAAATTTGCGACAGTATAAAATTAATTTTTGAAAAATTTACTATATAAAAGGCAATCCCTGGCGTAATTAAAATTTGCGACAGTAGAAAATTATTTTTTGAATAATTTACTGTAGAAAAGGCAATCCCTGGCGCAATTAAAACTTGCGATAGTAAAAAAATATTTTTTGAATAATTTACTATAGAAAAGGCAATCCCTGGCGTAATTAAAATTTGCGACAGTTGAAAATTATTTTTTGAATAATTTACTATAGAAAAGGCAATCCCTGCCGCAATTAAAATTTGCGACAATAAAAAAATAATTTTTTGAATAATTTACTATAGAAAAGGCAATCCCTGGCGCACTTAAAATTTGCGACAGTAAAAAATTATTTTTTGAATAATTTACTATAGAAAAGGCAATCCCTGGCGTAATTAAAATTTGCGACAGTAGAAAATTATTTTTTGAATAATTTACTATAGAAAAGGCAATCCCTGGCGCAATTTAAATTTGCGGCAGTAAAAAATTATTTTATGAATAATTTACTATAGAAAAGGCAATCCCTGGCGGATTTAAAATTTGCGACAGTATAAACTTATTTTTTGAATAATTTACTATAGAAAAGACAATCCCTGGCGCACTTAAAATTTGCGACAGTAAAAAATTATTTTTTGAATAATTTACTATAGAAAAGGCAATCCCTGGCGTATTTAAAATTTGCGACAGTATAAAATTATTTTTTGAATAATTTACTATAGAAAAGGCAATCCCTGGCGCACTTAAAATTTGCGACAGTATAAAATTAATTTTTGAAAAATTTACTATAGAAAAGGCAATCCCTGGCGTGATTAAAATTTGCGACAGTATAAAATTATTTTTTGAATAATTTACTACAGAAAAGGCAATCCCTGGCGTAATTAAAATTTGCGACAGTAGAAAATTATTTTTTGCAAAATTTACTATAGAAAATGCAATCCCTGGCGTATTTAAAATTTGCGACAGTAAAAAATTAATTTTTGAAAAATTTACTGTAGAAAAGGCAATCCCTGGCGCAATTAAAATTTGCGACAGTAGAAAATTATTTTTTGAAAAATTTACTGTAGAAGCGGCAATCCCTGGCGCAATTAAAATTTGCGACAGTAGAAAATTATTTTGTGAATAATTTACTATAGAAAAGGCAATCCCTGGCGCAATTAAAATTTGCGACAGTAAAAAATTATTTTTTGCAAAATTTACTATAGAAAAGGCAATCCCTGGCGCACTTAAAATTTGCGACAGTAAAAAATTATTTTTTGAATAATTTACTATAGAAAAGGCAATCCCTGGCGTAATTAAAATTTGCGACAGTAGAAAATTATTTTTTGAATAATTTACTATAGAAAAGGCAATCCCTGGCGTATTTAAAATTTGCGACAGTAAAAAATTATTTTTTGAATAATTTACTCTAGAAAAGGCAATTCCTGGCGCACTTAAAATTTGCGACAGTAAAAAATTATTTTTTGAATAATTTACTATAGAAAAGGCAATCCCTGGCGGATTTAAAATTTGCGACAGTATAAACTTATTTTTTGAATAATTTACTATAGAAAAGACAATCCCTGGCGCACTTAAAATTTGCGACAGTAAAAAATTATTTTTTGAATAATTTACTATAGAAAAGGCAATCCCTGGCGTATTTAAAATTTGCGACAGTATAAAATTATTTTTTGAATAATTTACTATAGAAAAGGCAATCCCTGGCGCACTTAAAATTTTCGACAGTATAAAATTAATTTTTGAAATATTTACTATAGAAAAGGCTATCCCTGGCGTGATTAAAATTTGCGACAGTAAAAAATTATTTTTTGAATAATTTACTATAGAAAAGGCAATCCCTGGCGCAATTAAAATTTGCGACAGTAGAAAATTATTTTTTGAATAATTTACTATAGAAAAGGCAATCCCTGGCACAATTAAAATTTGCGACAGTAAAAAATTATTTTTTGAATAATTTACTATAGAAAAGGCAATCCCTGGTATATTTAAAATTTGCGACAGTAAAAAATTATTTTTTGAAAAATTTACTATAGAAAAGGCCATCCCTGGCGTAATTAAAACTTTCGACAGTAAAAAATTATTTTTTGAATAATTTACTATAGAAAAAAAGGCAATCCCTGGCGTAATTAAAATTTGCGACAGTAGAAAATTATTTTTTGAATAATTTACTATAGAAAAGGCAATCCCTGGCGTATTTAAAATTTGCGACAGTATAAAATTATTTTTTGAATAATTTACAATAGAAAAGGCAATCCCTGGCGTAATTAAAATTTGCGAAAGTAGAAAATTATTTTTTGAATAATTTACTATAGAAAAGCCAATCCCTGGCGCAATTAAAATTTGCGACAGTAAAAAATTATTTTTTGAATAATTTACTATAGAAAAGGCAATCCCTGGCGCAATTAAAATTTGCGACAGTAGAAAATTATTTTTTGAAAAGTTTACTATAGAAAAGGCAATCCTTGGCGCACTTAAAATTTGCGACAGTAGAAAATTATTTTTTGAATAATTTACTATAGAAAAGGCAATCCCTGGCGCAATTAAAATTTGCGACAGTATAAAATTATTTTTTGAATAATTTACTATAGAAAAGGCAATCCCTGGCGTAATTAAAATTTGCGACAGTAGAAAATTATTTTTTGAAAAGTTTACTATAGAAAAGGCAATCCCTGGGATATTTAAAATTTGCGACAGTAAAAAATTATTTTTTGAAAAATTTACTATAGAAAAGGCAATCCCTGGCGTAATTAAAACTTGCGACAGTAAAAAATTATTTTTTGAATAATTTACTATAGAAAAGGCAATCCCTGGCGTAATTAAAATTTGCGAGAGTAGAAAATTATTTTTTGAATAATTTACTATAGAAAAAGCAATCCCTGGCGTATTTAAAATTTGCGACAGTATAAAATTATTTTTTGAATAATTTACTATAGAAAAGGCAATCCCTGGCGTTATTAAAATTTGCGACAGTAGAAAATTATTTTTTGAATAATTTACTATAGAAAAGGCAATCCCTGGCGCACTTAAAATTTGCGACAGTAAAAAATTATTTTTTGAATAATTTACTATAGAAAAGGCAATCCCTGGCGCAATTAAAATTTGCGACAGTAGAAAATTATTTTTTGAATAATTTACTATAGAAAAGGCAATCCCTGGCGCAATTAAAATTTGCGACAGTATAAAATTATTTTTTGAATAATTTACTATAGAAATGGCAATCCCTGGCGTAATTAAAATTTGCGACAGTAGAAAATTATTTTTTGAATAATTTACTATAGAAAAGGCAATCCGTGGCGCAATTAAAATTTGCGACAGTAAAAAATTATTTTTTGAATAATTTACTATAGAAAAGGCAAACCCTGGCGCAATTAAAATTTGCGACAGTAGAAAATTATTTTTTGAAAAGTTTACTATAGAAAAGGCAATCCCTGGCGCACTTAAAATTTGTGACAGTAAAAAATTATTTTTTGAATAATTTACTATAGAAAAGGCAATCCCTGGGATATTTAAAATGTGCGACGGTAAAAAATTATTTTTTGAATAATTTACTATAGAAAAGGCAATCCCTGGCGCAATTAAAATTTGCGACAGTAGAAAATTATTTTTTGAAAAGTTTACTATAGAAAAGGCAATCCCTGGGATATTTAAAATTTGCGACATTAAAAAATTATTTTTTGAAAAATTTACTATAGAAAAGGCAATCCCTGGCGTAATTAAAACTTGCGACAGTAAAAAATTATTTTTTGAATAATTTACTATAGAAAAGGCAATCCCTGGCGTAATTAAAATTTCCGACAGTAGAAAATTATTTTTTGAATAATTTACTATAGAAAAGGCAATCCCTGGCGTATTTAAAATTTGCGACAGTATAAAATTATTTTTTGAATAATTTAATATAGAAAAGGCAATCCCTGGCGCACTTAAAATTTGCGACAGTAAAAAATTATTTTTTGAATAATTTACTATAGAAAAGGCAATCCCTGGGGCACTTAAAATTTGCGACAGTAGAAAATTATTTTTTGAATAATTTACTATACTGGCGCACTTAAAATTTGCGACAGTAAAAAATTGTTTTTTGAATAATTTACTATAGAAAAGGCAATCCCTGGCGCAATTAAAATTTGCGACAGTATAAAATTATTTTTTGAATAATTTACTAAAGAAAAGGCAATCCCTGGCGTAATTAAAATTTGCGACAGTAGAAAATTATTTTTTGAATAATTTACTATAGAAAAGGCAATCCCTGGCGCAATTAAAATTTGCGACAGTAAAAAATTATTTTTTGAATAATTTACTATAGAAAAGGCAATCCCTGGCGCAATTAAAATTTGCGACAGTAGAAAATTATTTTTTGAATAATTTACTATAGAAAAGGCAATCCCTGGCGCAATTACAATTTGCGACAGTTGAAAATTATTTTTTGAATAATTTACTATAGAAAAGGCAATCCCTGGCGCACTTAAAATTTGCGACAGTAGAAAATTATTTTTTGAATAATTTACTATAGAAAAGGCAATCCCTGGCGCACTTAAAATTTGCGACAGTAAAAAATTATTTTTTGAATAATTTACTATAGAAAAGGCAATCCCTGGCGTAATTAAAATTTGCGACAGTTGAAAATTATTTTTTGAATAATTTACTATAGAAAAGGCAATCCCTGGCGTAATTAAAATTTGCGACAGTTGAAAATTATTTTTTGAATAATTTACTATAGAAAAGGCAATCCCTGGCGTAATTAAAATTTGCGACAATAGAAAATTATTTTTTGAATAATTTACTATAGAAAAGGCAATCCCTGGCGTATTTAAAATTTGCGACAGTAAAAAATTATTTTTTGAATAATTTACTATAGAAAAGGCAATCCCTGGCGTATTTAAAATTTGCGACTGTAAGAAATTAATTTGTGAGAAATTTACTATAGAAAAGGCAATCCCTGGGATATTTAAAATTTGCGACAGTAGAAAATTATTTTTTGAAAAATTTACTATAGAAAAGGCAATCCCTGGCGTACTTAAAATTTGCGACAGTAGAAAATTATTTTTTGAAAAATTTACTATAGAAAAGGCAATCCCTGGCGCACTTAAAATTTGCGACAGTAAAAAATAATTTTTTGAATAATTTACTATAGAAAAGGCAATCCCTGGCGCAATTAAAATTTGCGACAGTATAAAATTATTTTTTGAATAATTTACTATAGAAAAGGCAATCCCTGGCGTAATTAAAATTTGCGACAGTAGAAAATTATTTTTTGAATAATTTACTATAGAAAAGGCAATCCCTGGCGCAATTAAAATTTGCGACAGTAAAAAATTATTTTTTGAATAATTTACTATAGAAAAGGCAATCCCTGGCGCAATTAAAATTTGCGACAGTAGAAAATTATTTTTTGAAAAGTTTACTATAGAAAAGGCAATCCCTGGCGCACTTAAAATTTGCGACAGTAAAAAATTATTTTTTGAATAATTTACTATAGAAAAGGCAATCCCTGGGATATTTAAAATTTGCGACAATAAAAAATTATTTTTTGAAAAATTTACTATAGAAAAGGCAATCCCTGGCGTAATTAAAACTTGCGACAGTAAAAAATTATTTTTTGAATAATTTACTATAGAAAAGGCAATCCCTGGCGTATTTAAAATTTGCGACTGTAAGAAATTAATTTGTGAGAAATTTACTATAGAAAAGGCAATCCCTGGGATATTTAAAATTTGCGACAGTAGAAAATTATTTTTTGAAAAATTTACTATAGAAAAGGCAATCCCTGGCGTACTTAAAATTTGCGACAGTAGAAAATTATTTTTTGAAAAATTTACTATAGAAAAGGCAATCCCTGGCGCACTTAAAATTTGCGACAGTAAAAAATTATTTTTTGAATAATTTACTATAGAAAAGGCAATCCCTGGCGCAATTAAAATTTGCGACAGTATAAAATTATTTTTTGAATAATTTACTATAGAAAAGGCAATCCCTGGCGTAATTAAAATTTGCGACAGTAGAAAATTATTTTTTGAATAATTTACTATAGAAAAGGCAATCCCTGGCGCAATTAAAATTTGCCACAGTAAAAAATTATTTTTTGAATAATTTACTATAGAAAAGGCAATCCCTGGCGCAATTAAAATTTGCGACAGTAGAAAATTATTTTTTGAAAAGTTTACTATAGAAAAGGCAATCCCTGGCGCACTTAAAATTTGCGACAGTAAAAAATTATTTTTTGAATAATTTACTATAGAAAAGGCAATCCCTGGGATATTTAAAATTTGCGACAGTAAAAAATTATTTTTTGAAAAATTTACTATAGAAAAGGCAATCCCTGGCGTAATTAAAACTTGCGACAGTAAAAAATTATTTTTTGAATAATTTACTATAGAAAAGGCAATCCCTGGCGTAATTAAAATTTGCGACAGTAGAAAATTATTTTTTGAATAATTTACTATAGAAAAGGCAATCCCTGGCGTATTTAAAATTTGCGACAGTATAAAATTAATTTTTGAAAAATTTACTATATAAAAGGTAATCCCTGGCGTAATTAAAATTTGCGACAGTAGAAAATTATTTTTTGAATAATTTACTGTAGAAAAGGCAATCTCTGGTGCACTTAAAATTTGCGACAGTAAAAAATTATTTTTTGAAAAATTTACTATAGAAAAGGCAATCACTGGCGTAATTAAAACTTGCGACAGTAAAAAATTATTTTTTGAATAATTTACTATAGAAAAGGCAATCCCTGGCGTATTTAAAATTTGCGACAGTAAGAAATTAATTTGTGAGAAATTTACTATAGAAAAGGCAATCCCTGGGATATTTAAAATTTGCGACAGTAGAAAATTATTTTTTGAAAAATTTACTATAGAAAAGGCAATCCCTGGCGTAATTAAAATTTGCGACAGTATAAAATTATTTTTTGAATAATTTACTATAGAAAAGGCAATCCTTGGCGCACTTAAAATTTGCGACAGTAAAAAATTATTTTTTGAATAATTTACTATAGAAATGGCAATCCCTGGCGCACTTAAAATTTGCGACAGTAGAAAATTATTTTTTGAATAATTTACTATAGAAAAGGCAATCCCTGGCGCACTTAAAATTTGCTACAGTAAAAAATTATTTTTTGAATAATTTACTATAGAAAAGGCAATCCCTGGCGCAATTAAAATTTGCGACAGTATAAAATTATTTTTTGAATAATTTACTATAGAAAAGGCAATCCCTGGCGTTATTAAAATTTGCGACAGTAGAAAATTATTTTTTGAATAATTTACTATAGAAAAGGCAATCCCTGGCGCAATTAAAATTTGCGACAGTAAAAAATTATTTTTTGAATAATTTACTATAGAAAAGGCAATCCCTGGCGCAATTAAAATTTGCGACAGTAGAAATTTATTTTTTGAAAAGTTTACTATAGAAAAGGCAATCCCTGGCGCACTTAAAATTTGCGACAGTAAAAAATTATTTTTTGAATAATTTACTATAGAAAAGGCAATCCCTGGGATATTTAAAATTTGCGACAATAAAAAATTATTTTTTGAAAAATTTACTATAGAAAAGGCAATCCCTGGCGTAATTAAAACTTGCGACAGTAAAAAATTATTTTTTGAATAATTTACTATAGAAAAGGCAATCCCTGGCGTATTTAAAATTTGCGACTGTAAGAAATTAATTTGTGAGAAATTTACTATAGAAAAGGCAATCCCTGGGATATTTAAAATTTGCGAAAGTAGAAAATTATTTTTTGAAAAATTTACTATAGAAAAGGCAATCCCTGGCGTACTTAAAATTTGCGACAGTAGAAAATTATTTTTTGAAAAATTTACTATAGAAAAGGCAATCCCTGGCGCACTTAAAATTTGCGACAGTAAAAAATTATTTTTTGAATAATTTACTATAGAAAAGGCAATCCCTGGCGCAATTAAAATTTGCGACAGTATAAAATTATTTTTTGAATAATTTACTATAGAAAAGGCAATCCCTGGCGTAATTAAAATTTGCGACAGTAGAAAATTATTTTTTGAATAATTTACTATAGAAAAGGCAATCCCTGGCGCAATTAAAATTTGCGACAGTAAAAAATTATTTTTTGAATAATTTACTATAGAAAAGGCAATCCCTGGCGCAATTAAAATTTGCGACAGTAGAAAATTATTTTTTGAAAAGTTTACTATAGAAAAGGCAATCCCTGGCGCACTTAAAATTTGCGACAGTAAAAAATTATTTTTTGAATAATTTACTATAGAAAAGGCAATCCCTGGGATATTTAAAATTTGCGACAGTAAAAAATTATTTTTTGAAAAATTTACTATAGAAAAGGCAATCCCTGGCGTAATTAAAACTTGCGACAGTAAAAAATTATTTTTTGAATAATTTACTATAGAAAAGGCAATCCCTGGCGTAATTAAAATTTGCGACAGTAGAAAATTATTTTTTGAATAATTTACTATAGAAAAGGCAATCCCTGGCGTATTTAAAATTTGCGACAGTATAAAATTAATTTTTGAAAAATTTACTATATAAAAGGTAATCCCTGGCGTAATTAAAATTTGCGACAGTAGAAAATTATTTTTTGAATAATTTACTGTAGAAAAGGCAATCTCTGGTGCACTTAAAATTTGCGACAGTAAAAAATTATTTTTTGAAAAATTTACTATAGAAAAGGCAATCACTGGCGTAATTAAAACTTGCGACAGTAAAAAATTATTTTTTGAATAATTTACTATAGAAAAGGCAATCCCTGGCGTATTTAAAATTTGCGACAATAAGAAATTAATTTGTGAGAAATTTACTATAGAAAAGGCAATCCCTGGGATATTTAAAATTTGCGACAGTAGAAAATTATTTTTTGAAAAATTTACTATAGAAAAGGCAATCCCTGGCGTAATTAAAATTTGCGACAGTATAAAATTATTTTTTGAATAATTTACTATAGAAAAGGCAATCCTTGGCGCACTTAAAATTTGCGACAGTAAAAAATTATTTTTTGAATAATTTACTATAGAAATGGCAATCCCTGGCGCACTTAAAATTTGCGACAGTAGAAAATTATTTTTTGAATAATTTACTATAGAAAAGGCAATCCCTGGCGCACTTAAAATTTGCGACAGTAAAAAATTATTTTTTGAATAATTTACTATAGAAAAGGCAATCCCTGGCGCAATTAAAATTTGCGACAGTATAAAATTATTTTTTGAATAATTTACTATAGAAAAGGCAATCCCTGGCGTTATTAAAATTTGCGACAGTAGAAAATTATTTTTTGAATAATTTACTATAGAAAAGGCAATCCCTGGCGCAATTAAAATTTGCGACAGTAAAAAATTATTTTTTGAATAATTTACTATAGAAAAGGCAATCCCTGGCGCAATTAAAATTTGCGACAGTAGAAAATTATTTTTTGAAAAGTTTACTATAGAAAAGGCAATCCCTGGCGCACTTAAAATTTGCGACAGTAAAAAATTATTTTTTGAATAATTTACTATAGAAAAGGCAATCCCTGGGATATTTAAAATTTGCGGCAGTAAAAAATTATTTTTTGAAAAATTTACTATAGAAAAGGCAATCCCTGGCGTAATTAAAACTTGCGACAGTAAAAAATTATTTTTTGAATAATTTTCTATAGAAAAGGCAATCCCTGGCGTAATTAAAATTTGCGACAGTAGAAAATTATTTTTTGAATAATTTACTATAGAAAAGGCAATCCCTGGCGTATTTAAAATTTGCGACAGTATAAAATTAATTTTTGAAAAATTTGCTATATAAAAGGCAATCCCTGGCGTAATTAAAATTTGCGATAGTAGAAAATTATTTTTTGAATAATTTACTGTAGAAAAGGCAATCCCTGGCGCAATTAAAACTTGCGATAGTAAAAAAATATTTTTTGAATAATTTACTATAGAAAAGGCAATCCCTGGCGTAATTAAAATTTGCGACAGTTGAAAATTATTTTTTGAATAATTTACTATAGAAAAGGCAATCCCTGGCGCAATTAAAATTTGCGACAGTAAAAAATTATTTTTTGAATAATTTACTATAGAAAAGGCAATCCCTGGCGCACTTAAAATTTGCGACAGTAAAAAATTATTTTTTGAATAATTTACTATAGAAAAGGCAATCCCTGGCGTAATTAAAATTTGCGACAGTAGAAAATTATTTTTTGAATAATTTACTATAGAAAAGGCAATCCCTGGCGCAATTAAAATTTGCGACAGTAAAAAATTATTTTTTGAATAATTTACTATAGAAAAGGCAATCCCTGGCGCACTTAAAATTTGCGACAGTAAAAAATTATATTTTGAATAATTTACTATAGAAAAGGCAATCCCCGGCGTATTTAAAATTTGCGACAGTAAAAAATTAATTTTTGAAAAATTTACTGTAGAAAAGGCAATCCCTGGCGCAATTAAAATTTGCGACAGTAGAAAATTATTTTTTGAAAAATTTTCTGTAGAAATGGCAATCACTGGCGCAATTAAAATTTGCGACAGTAGAAAATTATTTTTTGAATAATTTACTATAGAAAAGGCAATCCCTGGCGCAATTAAAATTTGCGACAGTAAAAAATTATTTTTTGCAAAATTTACTATAGAAAAGGCAATCCCTGGCGCACTTAAAATTTGCGACAGTAACAAATTATTTTTTGAATAATTTACTATAGAAAAGGCAATCCCTGGCGTATTTAAAATTTGCGACAGTAAAAAATTAATTTTTGAAAAATTTACTGTAGAAAAGGCAATCCCTGGCGCAATTAAAATTTGCGACAGTAGAAAATTATTTTTTGAAAAATTTACTGTAGAAACGGCAATCCCTGGCGCAATTAAAATTTGCGACAGTAAAAAATTATTTTTTGAATAATTTACTATAGAAAAGGCAATCCCTGGCGCACTTAAAATTTGCGACAGTAAAAAATTATATTTTGAATAATTTACTATAGAAAAGGCAATCCCTGGCGTATTTAAAATTTGCGACAGTAAAAAATTAATTTTTGAAAAATTTACTGTAGAAAAGGCAATCCCTGGCGCAATTAAAATTTGCGACAGTAGAAAATTATTTTTTGAATAATTTACTATAGAAGAGGCAATCCCTGGCGCAATTAAAATTTGCGACATTAAAAAATTATTTTTTGCAAAATTTACTATAGAAAAGGCAATCCCTGGCGCACTTAAAATTTGCGACAGAAAAAAATTATTTTTTGAAGAATTTACTATAGAAAAGGCAATCCCTGGCGTAATTAAAATTTGCGACAGTAGAAAATTATTTTTTGAATAATTTACTATAGAAAAGGCAATCCGTGGTGTATTTAAAATTTGCGACAGTAAAAAATTATTTTTTGAATAATTTACTATAGAAAAGGCAATCCCTGGCGCACTTAAAATTTTTGACAGTAAAAAATTATTTTTTGAATAATTTACTATAGAAAAGGCAATCCCTGGCGCACTTAAAATTTGCGACAGTTGAAAATTATTTTTTGAATAATTTACTATAGAAAAGGCAATCCCTGGCGCACTTAAAATTTGCGACAGTAAAAAATTATTTTTTTAATAATTTACTATAGAAAAGGCAATCCCTGGCGCACTTAAAATTTGCGACAGTAAAAAATTATTTTTTGAATAATTTACTATAGAAAAGGCAATCCCTGGCGTATTTAAAATTTGCGACAGTAAAAAATTAATTTTTGAAAAATTTACTGTAGAAAAGGCAATCCCTGGCGCAATTAAAATTTGCGACAGTAGAAAATTATTTTTTGAATAATTTACTGTAGAAAAGGCAATCCCTGGCTTATTTAAAATTTGCGACAGTAAAAAATTAATTCTTGAAAAATTTACTGTAGAAAAGGCAATCCCTGGCGCAATTAAAATTTGCGACAGTAGAAAATTATTTTTTGAAAAATTTACTGTAGAAACGGCAATCCCTGGCGCAATTAAAATTTGCGACAGTAGAAAATTATTTTTTGAATAATTTACTATAGAAAGGGCAATCCCTGGCGCAATTAAAATTTGCGACAGTAAAAAATTATTTTTTGCAAAATTTACTATAGAAAAGGCAATCCCTGGCGCACTTAAAATTTGCGACAGTAAAAAATTATTTTTTGAATAATTTACTATAGAAAAGGCAATCCCTGGCGCATTTAAAATTTGCGACAGTAAAAAATTATTTTTTGAATAATTTACTATAGAAAAGGCAATCCCTGGCGCAATTAAAATTTGCGACAGTATAAAATTATTTTTTGAATAATTTACTATAGAAAAGGCAATCCCTGGCGTAATTAAAATTTGCGACAGTAGGAAATTATTTTTTGAATAATTTACTATAGAAAAGGCAATCCCTGGCGCAATTAAAATTTGCGACAGTAAAAAATTATTTTTTGAATAATTTACTATAGAAAAGGCAATCCCTGGCGCAATTAAAATTTGCGACAGTAGAAAATTATTTTTTGAAAAGTTTACTATAGAAAAGGCAATCCCTGGCGCACTTAAAATTTGCGACAGTAAAAAATTATTTTTTGAATAATTTACTATAGAAAAGGCAATCCCTGGGATATTTAAAATTTGCGACAGTAAAAAATTATTTTTTGAAAAATTTACTATAGAAAAGGCAATCCCTGGCGTAATTAAAACTTGCGACAGTAAAAAATTATTTTTTGAATAATTTACTATAGAAAAGGCAATCCCTGGCGTAATTAAAATTTGCGACAGTATAAAATTATTTTTTGAATAATTTACTATAGAAAAGGCAATCCCTGGCGTATTTAAAATTTGCGACAGTATAAAATTAATTTTTGAAAAATTTACTATATAAAAGGCAATCCCTGGCGTAGTTAAAATTTGCGACAGTAGAAAATTATTTTTTGAATAATTTGCTGTAGAAAAGGCAATCCCTGGCGCAATTAAAACTTGCGATAGTAAAAAATTATTTTTTGAATAATTTACTATAGAAAAGGCAATACCTGGCGTAATTAAAATTTGCGACAGTTGAAAATTATTTTTTGAATAATTTACTATAGAAAAGGCAATCCCTGGCGCACTTAAAATTTGCGACAGTAAAAAATTATTTTTTGAATAATTTACTGTAGAAAAGGCAATCCCTGGCGTATTTAAAATTTGCGACAGTAAAAAATTAATTCTTGAAAAATTTACTGTAGAAAAGGCAATCCCTGGCGCAATTAAAATTTGCGACAGTAGAAAATTATTTTTTGAAAAATTTACTGTAGAAACGGCAATCCCTGGCGCAATTAAAATTTGCGACAGTAGAAAATTATTTTTTGAATAATTTACTATAGAAAGGGCAATCCCTGGCGCAATTAAAATTTGCGACAGTAAAAAATTATTTTTTGCAAAATTTACTATAGAAAAGGCAATCCCTGGCGCACTTAAAATTTGCGACAGTAAAAAATTATTTTTTGAATAATTTACTATAGAAAAGGCAATCCCTGGCGTAATTAAAATTTGCGACAGTAGAAAATTATTTTTTGAATAATTTACTATAGAAAAGGCAATCCCTGTCGTATTTAAAATTTGCGACAGTAAAAAATTATTTTTTGAATAATTTACTATAGAAAAGGCAATCCCTGGCGCACTTAAAATTTGCGACAGTAAAAAATTATTTTTTGAATAATTTGCTATAGAAAAGGCAATCCCTGGCGTATTTAAAATTTGCGACAGTATAAAATTATTTTTTGAATAATTTACTATAGAAAAGGCAATCCCTGGCGCACTTAAAATTTGCGACAGAAAAAAATTATTTTTTGAATAATTTACTATAGAAAAGGCAATCCCTGGCGTATTTAAAATTTGCGACAGTATAAAATTATTTTTTGAATAATTTACTATAGAAAAGGCAATCCCTGGCGCACTTAAAATTTGCGACAGTAAAAAATTATTTTTTGAATAATTTACTATAGAAAAGGCAATCCCTGGCGCACTTAAAATTTGCGACAGTAGAAAATTATTTTTTGAATAATTTACTATAGAAAAGGCAATCCCTGGCGCATTTAAAATTTGCGACAGTAAAAAATTATTTTTTGAATAATTTACTATAGAAAAGGCAATCCCTGGCGCAATTAAAATTTGCGACAGTATAAAATTATTTTTTGAATAATTTACTATAGAAAAGGCAATCCCTGGCGTAATTAAAATTTGCGACAGTAGGAAATTATTTTTTGAATAATTTACTATAGAAAAGGCAATCCCTGGCGCAATTAAAATTTGCGACAGTAAAAAATTATTTTTTGAATAATTTACTATAGAAAAGGCAATCCCTGGCGCAATTAAAATTTGCGACAGTAGAAAATTATTTTTTGAAAAGTTTACTATAGAAAAGGCAATCCCTGGCGCACTTAAAATTTGCGACAGTAAAAAATTATTTTTTGAATAATTTACTATAGAAAAGGCAATCCCTGGGATATTTAAAATTTGCGACAGTAAAAAATTATTTTTTGAAAAATTTACTATAGAAAAGGCAATCCCTGGCGTAATTAAAACTTGCGACAGTAAAAAATTATTTTTTGAATAATTTACTATAGAAAAGGCAATCCCTGGCGTAATTAAAATTTGCGACAGTATAA
Organism: Dioctria linearis; assembly: GCA_963930735.1. Taxonomy (NCBI): domain Eukaryota; kingdom Metazoa; phylum Arthropoda; class Insecta; order Diptera; family Asilidae; genus Dioctria; species Dioctria linearis. The sequence goes on along the minus strand of CAWVNZ010002763.1, from coordinate 52,268 downwards.
AATTATTTTTTGAATAATTTACTATAGAAAAGGCAATCCCTGGCGTATTTAAAATTTGCGACAGTATAAAATTAATTTTTGAAAAATTTACTATATAAAAGGCAATCCCTGGCGTAGTTAAAATTTGCGACAGTAGAAAATTATTTTTTGAATAATTTGCTGTAGAAAAGGCAATCCCTGGCGCAATTAAAACTTGCGATAGTAAAAAATTATTTTTTGAATAATTTACTATAGAAAAGGCAATACCTGGCGTAATTAGAATTTGCGACAGTTGAAAATTATTTTTTGAATAATTTACTATAGAAAAGGCAATCCCTGGCGCACTTAAAATTTGCGACAGTAAAAAATAATTTTTTGAATAATTTACTATAGAAAAGGCAATCCCTGGCGTATTTAAAATTTGCGACAGTATAAAATTATTTTTTGAATAATTTACTATAGCAAAGGCAATCCCTGGCGCACTTAAAATTTCCGACAGTAAAAAATTAATTTTTGAAAAATTTACTGTAGAAAAGGCAATCCCTGGCGCACTTAAAATTTGCGACAGTAAAAAATTATTTTTTGAATAATTTACTATAGAAAAGGCAATCCCTGGCGTAGTTAAAATTTGCGACAGTAGAAAATTATTTTTTGAATAATTTACTATAGAAAAGGCAATCCCTGGCGCAATTAAAATTTGTGACAGTAAAAAATTATTTTTTGAATAATTTACTATAGAAAAGGCAATTCCTGGCGCACTAAAAATTTGCGACAGTAAAAAATTATTTTTTGAATAATTTACTATAGAAAAGGCAATCCCTGGCGCACTTAAAATTTGCGACAGTAAAAAATAATTTTTTGAATAATTTACTATAGAAAAGGCAATCCCTGGCGTATTTAAAATTTGCGACAGTATAAAATTATTTTTTGAATAATTTACTATAGCAAAGGCAATCCCTGGCGCACTTAAAATTTGCGACAGTAAAAAATTAATTTTTGTAAAATTTACTGTAGAAAAGGCAATCCCTGGCGCAATTAAAATTTGCGACAGTAGAAAATTATTTTTTGAAAAATTTACTGTAGAAACGGCAATTCCCGGCGCAATTAAAATTTGCGACAGTAGAAAATTATTTTTTGAATAATTTACTTTAGAAAAGGCAATCCCTCGCGCAATTAAAATTTGTGACAGTAAAAAATTATTTTTTGCAAAATTTACTATAGAAAAGTCAATCCCTGGCGCACTTAAAATTTGCGACAGTAAAAAATTATTTTTTGAATAATTTACTATAGAAAAGGCAATCCCTGGCGTAATTAACATTTGCGACAGTAGAAAATTATTTTGAATAATTTACTATAGAAAAGGCAATCCCTGGCGTATTTAAAATTTGCGACAGTAAAAAATTATTTTTTGAATAATTTACTATAGAAAAGGCAATCCCTGGCGCACTTAAAATTTGCGACAGTAAAAAATAATTTTTTGAATAATTTACTATAGAAAAGGCAATCCCTGGCGTATTTAAAATTTGCGACAGTATAAAATTATTTTTTGAATAATTTACTATAGCAAAGGCAATCCCTGGCGCACTTAAAATTTGCGACAGTAAAAAATTAATTTTTGAAAAATTTACTGTAGAAAAGGCAATCCCTGGCGCAATTAAAATTTGCGACAGTAGAAAATTATTTTTTGAAAAATTTACTGTAGAAACGGCAATTCCCGGCGCAATTAAAATTTGCGACAGTAGAAAATTATTTTTTGAATAATTTACTTTAGGAAAGGCAATCCCTCGCGCAATTAAAATTTGCGACAGTAGAAAATTATTTTTTGAATAACTTACTATAGAAAAGGCAATCCCTGGCGTATTTAAAATTTGCGACAGTAAAAAATTATTTTTTGAATAATTTACTATAGAAAAGGCAATCCCTGGGATATTTAAAATTTGCGACAGTAGAAAATTATTTTTTGAATAATTTACTATAGAAAAGGCAATCCCTGGCGTATTTAAAATTTGCGACAGTATAAAATTATTTTTTGAATAATTTACTATAGAAAAGGCACTCCCTGGCGCACTTAAAATTTGCGACAGTATAAAATTAATTTTTGAAAAATTTACTATAGAAAAGGCAATCCCTGGCGTAATTAAAATTTGCGACAGTATAAAATTATTTTTTGAATAATTTACTATAGAAAAGGCAATCCCTGGCGTAATTAAAATTTGCGACAGTTGAAAATTATTTTTTGAATAATTTACTATAGAAAAGGCAAACCCTGGCGCAATTAAAATTTGCGACAGTTGAAAATTATTTTTTGAATATTTTCCTATAGAAAAGGCAATCCCTGGCGTAATTAAAATTTGCGACAGTAGAAAATTATTTTTTGAATAATTTACTATAGAAAAGGCAATCCCTGGCGTAATTAAAATTTGCGACAGTAGAAAATTATTTTTTGAATAATTTACTATAGAAAAGGCAATCCCTGGCGCAATTAAAATTTGCGACAGTGTAAAATTATTTTTTGAATAATTTACTATAGAAAAGGCAATCCCTGGCGTATTTAAAATTTGCGACAGTAAAAAATTATTTTTTGAATAATTTACTATAGAAAAGGCAATCCCTGGCGCACTTAAAATTTGCGACAGTAGAAAATTATTTTTTGAATAATTTACTATAGAAAAGGCAATCCCTGGCGCAATTAAAATTTGCGACAGTAAAAAATTAGTTTGTGAGAAATTTACTATAGAAAAGGCAATCCCTGGCGCAATTAAAATTTACGACAGTAGAAAATTATTTTTTGAATAATTTACTATAGAAAAGGCAATCCCTGGCGCAATTAAAATTTGCGACAGTAAAAAATTATTTTTTGAATATTTTACTATAGAAAAGGCAATACCTGGCGCACTTAAAATTTGCGACAGTAGAAAATTATTTTTTGAAAAGTTTACTATAGAAAAGGCAATCCCTGGCGCACTTAAAATTTGCGAGAGTAAAAAATTATTTTTTGAATAATTTACTATAGAAAAGGCAATCCCTGGGATATTTCAAATTTTCCACAGTAAAAAATTATTTTTTGAAAAATTTACTATAGAAAAGGCAATCCCTGGCGTAATTAAAACTTGCGACAGTAAAAAATTATTTTTTGAATAATTTACTATAGAAAAGGCAATCCCTGGCGCAATTAAAATTTGCGACAGTATAAAATTATTTTTTGAATAATTTACTATAGAAAAGGCAATCCCTGGCGTAATTAAAATTTGCGACAGTAGAAAACTATTTTTTGAATAATTTACTATAGAAAAGGCAATCCCTGGCGCAATTAAAATTTGCGACAATTGAAAATTATTTTTTGAATAATTTACTATAGAAAAGGCAATCCCTGGCGTAATTAAAATTTGCGACAGTATAAAATTATTTTTTGAATAATTTACTATAGAAAAGGCAATCCCTGGCGTATTTAAAATTTGCGACCGTATAAAATTATTTTTTGAATAATTTACTATAGAAAGGGCAATCCCTGGCGTAATTAAAACTTGCGACTGTATAAAATTATTTTTTGAATAATTTACTATAGAAAAGGCAATCCCTGGCGTAATTAAAATTTGCGACAGTATAAAATTATTTTTTGAATAATTTACTATAGAAAAGGCAATCCCTGGCGTAACTAAAATTTGAGACAGTAGAAAATTATTTTTTGAAAAGTTTACTATAGAAAAGGCAATCCCTGGCGCAATTAAAATTTGCGACAGTAAAAAATTATTTTTGCAAAATTTACTATAGAAAAGGCAATCCCTGGCGCAATTAAAATTTGCGACAGTAAAAAATTATTTTTTGCAAAATTTACTATAGAAAAGGCAATCCATGGCGTAATTAAAATTTGCGACAGTAGAAAATTATTTTTTGAAAAGTTTACTATAGAAAAGGTAATCCCTGGCGCAATTAAAATTTGCGACAGTTGAAAATTATTTTTTGAATAATTTACTATAGAAAAGGCAAACCCTGGCGCAATTAAAATTTGCGACAGTTGAAAATTATTTTTTGAATATTTTCCTATAGAAAAGGCAATCCCTGGCGTAATTAAAATTTGCGACAGTAGAAAATTATTTTTTGAATAATTTACTATAGAAAAGGCAATCCCTGGCGTAATTAAAATTTGCGACAGTAGAAAATTATTTTTTGAATAATTTACTATAGAAAAGGCAATCCCTGGCGCAATTAAAATTTGCGACAGTGTAAAATTATTTTTTGAATAATTTACTATAGAAAAGGCAATCCCTGGCGTATTTAAAATTTGCGACAGTAAAAAATTATTTTTTGAATAATTTACTATAGAAAAGGCAATCCCTGGCGCACTTAAAATTTGCGACAGTAGAAAATTATTTTTTGAATAATTTACTATAGAAAAGGCAATCCCTGGCGCAATTAAAATTTGCGACAGTAAAAAATTAGTTTGTGAGAAATTTACTATAGAAAAGGCAATCCCTGGCGCAATTAAAATTTACGACAGTAGAAAATTATTTTTTGAATAATTTACTATAGAAAAGGCAATCCCTGGCGCAATTAAAATTTGCGACAGTAAAAAATTATTTTTTGAATAATTTACTATAGAAAAGGCAATACCTGGCGCACTTAAAATTTGCGACAGTAGAAAATTATTTTTTGAAAAGTTTACTATAGAAAAGGCAATCCCTGGCGCACTTAAAATTTGCGAGAGTAAAAAATTATTTTTTGAATAATTTACTATAGAAAAGGCAATCCCTGGGATATTTCAAATTTTCCACAGTAAAAAATTATTTTTTGAAAAATTTACTATAGAAAAGGCAATCCCTGGCGTAATTAAAACTTGCGACAGTAAAAAATTATTTTTTGAATAATTTACTATAGAAAAGGCAATCCCTGGCGCAATTAAAATTTGCGACAGTATAAAATTATTTTTTGAATAATTTACTATAGAAAAGGCAATCCCTGGCGTAATTAAAATTTGCGACAGTAGAAAACTATTTTTTGAATAATTTACTATAGAAAAGGCAATCCCTGGCGCAATTAAAATTTGCGACAATTGAAAATTATTTTTTGAATAATTTACTATAGAAAAGGCAATCCCTGGCGTAATTAAAATTTGCGACAGTATAAAATTATTTTTTGAATAATTTACTATAGAAAAGGCAATCCCTGGCGTATTTAAAATTTGCGACCGTATAAAATTATTTTTTGAATAATTTACTATAGAAAGGGCAATCCCTGGCGTAATTAAAACTTGCGACTGTATAAAATTATTTTTTGAATAATTTACTATAGAAAAGGCAATCCCTGGCGTAATTAAAATTTGCGACAGTATAAAATTATTTTTTGAATAATTTACTATAGAAAAGGCAATCCCTGGCGTAACTAAAATTTGAGACAGTAGAAAATTATTTTTTGAAAAGTTTACTATAGAAAAGGCAATCCCTGGCGCAATTAAAATTTGCGACAGTAAAAAATTATTTTTGCAAAATTTACTATAGAAAAGGCAATCCCTGGCGCAATTAAAATTTGCGACAGTAAAAAATTATTTTTTGCAAAATTTACTATAGAAAAGGCAATCCATGGCGTAATTAAAATTTGCGACAGTAGAAAATTATTTTTTGAAAAGTTTACTATAGAAAAGGTAATCCCTGGCGCAATTAAAATTTGCGACAGTTGAACATTATTTTTTGAATAATTTACTATAGAAAAGGCAATCCCTGGCGTAATTAAAATTTGCGACAGTAGAAAATTATTTTTTGAATAATTTACTATAGAAAAGGCAATCCCTGGCGCAATTAAAATTTGCGACAGTTGAAAATTATTTTTTGAATAATTTACTATAGAAAAGGCAATCCCTGGCGTAATTAAAATTTGCGACAGTTGAAAATAATTTTTGGAATAATTTACTATAGAAAAGGCAATCCCTGGCGCAATTGAAATTTGCGACAGTTGAAAATTATTTTTTGAATAATTTACTATAGAAAAGGCAATCCCTGGCGTAATTAAAATTTGCGACAGTAGAAAATTATTTTTTGAATAATTTACTATAGAAAAGGCAATCCCTGGCGCAATTAAAATTTGCGACAGTAGAAAATTATTTTTTGAAAAGTTTACTATAGAAAAGGCAATCCCTGGCGCGATTAAAATTTGCGACAGTAAAAAATTAATTTGTGAGAAATTTACTATAGAAAAGGCAATCCCTGGGATATTTAAAATTTGCGAGAGTATAAAATTATTTTTTGAATAATTTACTATAGAAAAGGCAAGCCCTGGCGCACTTAAAATTTGCGACAGTAGAAAATTATTTTTTGAATAATTTACTATAGAAAAGGCAATCCCTGGAGTAATTAAAATTTGCGACAGTAGAAAATTATTTTTTGAATAATTTACTATAGAAAAGGCAATCCCTGGCGCAATTATAATTTGCGACAGTAAAAAATTATTTTTTGCAAAATTTACTATAGAAAAGGCAATCCCTGGCGCAATTAAAATTTGCGACAGTAAAAAATTATTTTTTGCAAAATTTACTATAGAAAAGGCAATCCCTGGCGCACTTAAAATTTGCGACAGTAACAAATTATTTTGTGAGAAATTTACTATAGAAAAGGCAATCCCTGGCGCAATTAAAATTTGCGACAGTAGAAAATTATTTTTTGAAAAGTTTACTATAGAAAAGGCAATCCCTGGCGCACTTAAAATTTGCGACAGTAAAAAATTATTTTTTGAATAATTTACTATAGAAAAGGCAATCCCTGGGGCAATTAAAATTTGCGACAGTTGAAAATTATTTTTTGAATAATTTACTATAGAAAAGGCAATCCCTGGCGCAATTAAAATTTGCGACAGTAAAAGATTATTTTGTGAGAAATTTACTACAGAAAAGGCAATCCCTGGCGCAATTAAAATTTGCGACAGTAGAAAATTATTTTTTGAATAATTTACTATAGAAAAGGCAATCCCTGGCGCAATTAAAATTTGCGACAGTAAAAAATTATTGTTTGAATAATTTACTATAGAAAAGGCAATCCCTGGCGCAATTAAAATTTTCGACAGTAGAAAATTATTTTTTGAAAAGTTTACTATAGAAAAGGCAATCCCTGGCGCACTTAAAATTTGCGACAGTAAAAAATTATTTTTTGAATAATTTACTATAGAAACGGCAATCCCTGGGATATTTAAAATTTGCGACAGTAAAAAATTATTTTTTGAAAAATTTACTATAGAAAAGGCAATCCCTGGCGTAATTAAAACTTGCGACAGTAAAAAATTATTTTTTGAATAATTTACTATAGAAAAGGCAATCCCTGGCGCACTTAAAATTTGCGACAGTATAAAATTATTTTTTGAATAATTTACTATAGAAAAGGCAATCCCTGGCGTAATTAAAATTTGCGACAGTAGAAAATTATTTTTTGAATAATTTACTATAAAAAGGCAATAACTGGCGCAATTAAAATTTGCGACAGTTGAAAATTATTTTTTGAATAATTTACTATAGAAAAGGCAATCCCTGGCGTAATTAAAATTTGCGACAGTAAAAAATTAATTTGTGAGAAATTTACTATAGAAAAGGCAATCCCTGGGATATTTAAAATTTGCGACAGTAAAAAATTATTTTTTGAATAATTTACTATAGAAAGGGCAATCCCTGGCGCACTTAAAATTTGCGACAGTAGAAAATTATTTTTTGAATAATTTACTATAGAAAAGGCAATCCCTGGCGCAATTAAAATTTGCGACAGTAGAAAATTATTTTTTGAATAATTTACTATAGAAAAGGCAATCCCTGGCGCAATTAAAATTTGCGACAGTAAAAAATTATTTTTTGCAAAATTTACTATAGAAAAGGCAATCCCTGGCGCAATTAAAATTTGCGACAGTAAAAAATTATTTTTTGCAAAATTTACTATAGAAAAGGCAATCCATATCGTAATTAAAATTTGCGACAGTAGAAAATTATTTTTTGAAAAGTTTACTATAGAAAAGGCAATCCCTGGGATATTTAAAATTTGCGACAGTAGAAAATTATTTTTTGAATAATTTACTATAGAAAAGGCAAGCCCTGGCGCAATTAAAATTTGCGAAAGTAAAAAATTATTTTGTGAGAAATTTACTATAGAAAAGGCAATCCCTGGCGCAATTAAAATTTGCGACAGCAGAAAATTATTTTTTGCAAAATTTACTATAGAAAAGGCAATCCCTATCGTAATTAAAATTTGCGACAGTAGAAAATTATTTTTTGAAAAGTTTACTATAGAAAAGGCAATCCCTGGGATATTTAAAATTTGCGACAGTAGAAAATTATTTTTTGAATAATTTACTATAGAAAAGGCAATCCCTGGCGCAATTAAAATTTGCGAAAGTAAAAAATTATTTTGTGAGAAATTTACTATAGAAAAGGCAATCCCTGGCGTAATTAAAACTTGCGATAGTAAAAAATTATTTTTTGAATAATTTACTATAGAAAAGGCAATCCCTGGCGTAATTAAAATTTGCGACAGTTGAACATTATTTTTTGAATAATTTACTATAGAAAAGGCAATCCCTGGCGCAATTAAAAATTTGCGACAGTAGAAAATTATTTTTTGAATAATTTACTATAGAAAAGGCAATCCCTGGCGTAATTAAAACTTGCGATAGTAAAAAATTATTTTTTGAATAATTTACTATAGAAAAGGCAATCCCTCGCGTAGTTAAAATTTGCGACAGTTGAAAATTATTTTTTGTATAATTTACTATAGAAAAGGCAATCCCTGGCGCAATTAAAATTAGCGACAGTAGAAAATTATTTTTTGGAAAGTTTACTATAGAAAAGGCAATCCCTGGCGCACTTAAAATTTGCGACAGTAAAAAATTATTTTTTGAATAATTTACTATAGAAAAGGCAATCCCTGGGATATTTAAAATTTGCGACAGTAAAAAATTATTTTTTGAATAATTTACTATAGAAAAGGCAATCCCTGGCGTAATTAAAATTTGCGACAGTAGAAAATTATTTTTTGAATAATTTACTATAGAAAAGGCAATCCCTGGCGCACTTAAAATTTGCGACAGTAAAAAATTATTTTTTGAATAATTTACTATAGAAAAGGCAATCCCTGGCGCAATTAAAATTTGCGACAGTATAAAATTATTTTTTGAATAATTTACTATAGAAAAGGCAATCCCTGGCGCACTTAAAATTTGCGACAGTAGAAAATAATTTTTTGAATAATTTACTATAGAAAAGGCAATCCCTGGCGTAATTAAAATTTGCGACAGTTGAAAATTGTTTTTTGAATAATTTACTATAGAAAAGGCAATCCCTGGCGCAATTAAAATTTGCGACAGTAAAAAATTATTTTGTGAGAAATTTACTATAGAAAAGGCAATCCCTGGCGCAATTAAAATTTGCGACAGTAGAAAATTATTTTTTGAAAAGTTTACTATAGAAAAGGCAATCCCTGGCGCACTTAAAATTTGCGACAGTAAAAAATTATTTTTTGCAAAATTTACTATAGAAAAGGCAATCCCTGGCGCAATTAAAATTTGCGACAGTAAAAAATTATTTTTTGCAAAATTTACTATAGAAATGGCAATCCCTGGTGAACTTAAAATTTGCGACAGTAAAAAATTATTTTTTGAATAATTTACTATAGAAAAGGCAATCCCTGGCGTAATTAAAAATTTGCGACAGTTGAAAATTATTTTTTGAATAATTTACTATAGAAAAGGCAATCCCTGGCGCAATTAAAATTTGCGACAGTAAAAAATTATTTTGTGTGACATTTACTATAGAAAAGGCAATCCCTGGCGCAATTAAAATTTGCGACAGTAGAAAATTATTTTTTGAAAAGTTTACTATAGAAAAGGCAATCCCTGGCGCACTTAAAATTTGCGACAGTAAAAAATTAATATTTTGAAAAATTTACTGTAGAAAAGGCAATCCCTGGCGCACTTAAAATTTGCGACAGTAAAAAATTATTTTTTGAATAATTTACTATAGAAAAGGCAATCCCTGGCGCAATTAAAATTTGCCACAGTAAAAAATTATTTTTTGCAAAATTTACTATAGAAAAGGCAATCCCTGGCGTAATTAAAATTTGCGACAGTAGAAAATTATTTTTTGAAAAGTTTACTATAGAAAAGGCAATCCCTGGCGCACTTAAAATTTGCGACTGTAGAAAATTATTTTTTGAATAATTTACTATAGAAAATGCAATCCCTGGCGCACTTAAAATTTGCGACAGTATAAAAATAATTTTTGAAATATTTACTATAGAAAAGGCAATCCCTGGCGTAATTAAAGTTTGCGACAGTATAAAATTATTTTTTGAATAATTTACTATAGAAAAGGCAATCCCTGGCGTAATTAAAATTTGCGACAGTAGAAAATTATTTTATGAATAATTTACTATAGAAAAGGCAACCCCTGGGATATTTAAAATTTGCGACAGAAGAAAATTATTTTTGAATAATTTACTATAGAAAAGGCAATCCCTGGCGCAATTAAAATTTGCGACAGTAGAAAATTATTTTTTGAATAATTTACTATAGAAAAGGCAATCCCTGGCGCAATTAAAATTTGTGACAGTAAAAAATTATTGTTTGAATAATTTACTATAGAAAAGGCAATCCCTGCGCACTTAAAATTTGCGACAGTAAAAAATTATTTTGTGAGAAATTTACTATAGAAAAGGCAATCCCTGGCGCAATTAAAATTTGCGACAGTAGAAAATTATTTTTTGAAAAGTTTACTATAGAAAAGGCAATCCCTGGCGCACTTAAAATTTGCGACAGTAAAAAATTATTTTTTGAATAATTTACTATAGAAAAGGCAATCCCTGGGGCAATTAAAATTTGCGACAGTTGAAAATTATTTTTTGAATAATTTACTATAGAAAAGGCAATCCCTGGCGGAATTAAAATTTGCGACAGTAAAAGATTATTTTGTGAGAAATTTACGATAGAAAACGCAATCCCTGGCGCAATTAAAATTTGCGACAGTAGAAAATTATTTTTTGAATAATTTACTATAGAAAATGCAATCCCTGGCGCACTTAAAATTTGCGACAGTAAAAAATTATTTTTTGAATAATTTACTATAGAAAAGGCAATCCCTGGGATATTTAAAATTTGCGACAGTAAAAAATTATTTTTTGAATAATTTACTATAGAAAAGGCAATCCCTGGCGTAATTAAAATTTGCGACAGTAGAAAATTATTTTTTGAATAATTTACAATAGAAAAGGCAATCCCTGGCGCACTTAAAATTTGCGACAGTAAAAAATTATTTTTTGAATAATTTACTATAGAAAAGGCAATCCCTGGCGCAATTAAAATTTGCGACAGTATAAAATTATTTTTTGAATAATTTACTATAGAAAAGGCAATCCCTGGCGCACTTAAAATTTGCGACAGTAGAAAATTATTTTTTGAATAATTTACTATAGAAAAGGCAATCCCTGGCGTAATTAAAATTTGCGACAGTAGAAAATTATTTTTTGAATAATTTACTATAGACAAGGCAATCCCTGGCGCAATTAAAATTTGCGACAGTAAAAAATTAGTTTTTGAAAAATTTACTGTAGAAAAGGCAATCCCTGGCGCAATTAAAATTTGCGACAGTAGAAAATTATTTTTTGCAAAATTTACTATAGAAAAGGCAATCCCTGGCGTAATTAAAATTTGCGACAGTTGAAAATTGTTTTTTGAATAATTTACTATAGAAAAGGCAATCCTGGCGCAATTAAAATTTGCGACAGTAAAAAATTATTTTGTTAGAAATTTACTATAGAAAAGGCAATCCCTGGCGCACTTAAAATTTGCGACAGTAAAAAATTATTTTTTGCAAAATTTACTATAGAAAAGGCAATCCCTGGCGCAATTAAAATTTGCGACAGTAAAAAATTATTTTTTGCAAAATTTACTATAGAAAAGGCAATCCCTGGTGCACTTAAAATTTGCGACAGTAAAAAATTATTTTTTGAATAATTTACTATAGAAAAGGCAATCCCTGGCGTAATTAAAATTTGCGACAGTTGAAAATTATTTTTTGAATAATTTACTATAGAAAAGGCAATCCCTGGCGCAAATTAAAATTTGCGACAGTAAAAAAATTATTTTGTGTGAAATTTACTATAGAAAAGGCAATCCCTGGCGCAATTAAAATTTGCGACAGTAGAAAATTATTTTTTGTAAAGTTTACTATTGAAAAGGCAATCCCTGGCGCACTTAAAATTTGCGACAGTAAAAAATTAATATTTTGAAAAATTTACTGTAGAAAAGGCAATCCCTGGCGTAATTAAAATTTGCGACAGTTGAAAATTATTTTTTGAATAATTTACTATAGAAAAGGCAATCCCTGGCACAATTAAAATTTTCGACAGTAAAAAATTATTTTGTGAGAAATTTACTATAGAAAAGGCAATCCCTGGCGCAATTAAAATTTGCGACAGTAGAAAATTATTTTTTGAAAAGTTTCCTATAGAAAAGGCAATCCCTGGCGCAATTAAAATTTGCGACAGTAAAAAACTATTTTTTGAATAATTTACTATAGAAAAGGCAAACCCTGGCGTAATTAAAATTTGCGACAGTAAAAAATTATTTTTTGCAAAATTTACTATAGAAAAGGCAATCCCTGGCGCAATTAAAATTTGCGACAGTAGAAAATTATTTTTTGTAAAGTTTACTATAGAAAAGGCAATCCCTGGCGCACTTAAAATTTGCGACAGTAAAAAATTAATATTTTGAAAAATTTACTGTAGAAAAGGCAATCCCTGGCGTAATTAAAATTTGCGACAGTTGAAAATTATTTTTTGAATAATTTACTATAGAAAAAGGCAATCCCTGGCACAATTAAAATTTTCGACAGTAAAAAATTATTTTGTGAGAAATTTACTATAGAAAAGGCAATCCCTGGCGCAATTAAAATTTGCGACAGTAGAAAATTATTTTTGAAAAGTTTACTATAGAAAAGGCAATCCCTGGCGCAATTAAAATTTGCGACAGTTGAAAATTATTTTTTGAATAATTTACTATAGAGGAGGCAATCCCTGGCGCAATTAAAATTTGCGACAGTTGAAAATTATTTTTTGAATAATTCACTATAGAAAAGGCAATCCCTGGCGTATTTTAAAATTTGCGACAGTAAAAAATTATTTTTTGAATAATTTACTATAGAAAAGGCAATCCCTGGCGCACTTAAAATTTGCGACAGTAAAAAATTATTTTTTGAATAATTTACTATAGAAAAGGCAATCCCTGGCGCAATTAAAATTTGCGACAGTATAAAATTATTTTTTGAATAATTTTACTATAGAAAAGGCAATCCCTGGCGTATTTAAAATTTTCGACAGTAAAAAATTATTTTTTTGAATAATTTACTATAGAAAAGGCAATCCCTGGCGCAATTAAAATTTGCAACAGTAAAAAATTATTTTTTGAATAATTTACTATAGAAAAGGCAATCCCTGGGATATTTAAAATTTGCGACAGTAGAAAATTATTTTTTGAATAATTTACTATAGAAAAGGCAATCCCTGGCGTAATTAAAATTTGAGACAGTAAAAAATTATTTTTTGAATTATTTACTATAGAAAAGGCAATCCCTGGCGTAATTAAAATTTGCGACAGTAAAAAATTATTTTTTGCAAAATTTACTATAGAAAAGGCAATCCCTGGCGCACTTAAAATTTGCGACAGTAAAAAATTATTTTTTGAATAATTTACTATAGAAAAGGCAATCCCTGGCGTAATTAAAATTTGCGACAGTAGAAAATTATTTTTTGAATAATTTACTATAGAAAAGGCAATCCCTGGCGTATTTAAAATTTGCGACAGTAAAAAATTAATTTTTGAAAAATTTACTGTAGAAAATGCAATCCCTGGCGCAATTAAAATTTGCGACAGTAAAAAATTATTTTTTGAATAATTTACTATAGAAAAGGTAATCCCTGGCGCACTTAAAATTTGCGACAGTAGAAAATTATTTTTTGAAAAGTTTACTATATAAAAGGCAATCCCTGGCGCACTTAAAATTTGCGACAGTAAAAAATTATTTTTTGAATAATTTACTATAGAAAAGGCAATCCCTGGGATATTTAAAATTTGCGACAGTAAAAAATTATTTTTTGAAAAATTTACTATAGAAAAGGCAATCCCTGGCGTAATTAAAACTTGCGACAATAAAAAATTATTTTTTGAATACTTTACTATAGAAAAGGCAATCCCTGTCGCACTTAAAATTTGCGACAGTATAAAATAATTTTTTGAATAATTTACTATAGAAAAGGCAATCCCTGGCGTAATTAAAATTTGCGACAGTAGAAAATTATTTTTTGAATAATTTACTATAGAAAATGCAATCCCTGGCGCAATTAAAATTTGCGACAGTTGAAAATTATTTTTTGAATAATTTACTATAGAAAAGGCAATCCCTGGCGTAATTAAAATTTGCGACAGTATAAAATTATTTTTTGAATAATTTACTATAGAAAAGGCAATCCCTGGCGTAATTAAAATTTGCGACAGTATAAAATTATTTTTTGAATAATTTACTATAGAAAAGGCAATCCCTGGCGCACTTAAAATTTGCGACAGTATAAAATTATTTTTTGAATAATTTACTATAGAAAAAGCAATCCCTGGCGTAATTAAAATTTGCGACAGTATAAAATAGTTTTTTGAATAATTTACTGTAGAAAAGGCAATCCCTGGCGTAATTAAAATTTGCGACAGTATAAAATTAATTTTTGAAAAATTTACTATAGAAAAGGCAATCCCTGGCGTAATTAAAATTTGCGACAGTATAAAATTATTTTTTGAATAATTTACTATAGAAAAGGCAATCACTGGCGTAATTAAAATTTGCGACAGTAGAAAATTATTTTTTGAATAATTTACTATAGAAAAGGCAATCCCTGGGATATTTAAAATTTGCGACAGTAGAAAATTATTTTTTGAATAATTTACTATAGAAAAGGCAATCCCTGGCGCACTTAAAATTTGCGACAGTAAAAAAGTATTTTTTGAATAATTTACTATAGAAAAGGCAATCCCTGGCGTAATTAAAATTTGCGACAGTTGAAAATTATTTTTTGAATAATTTACTATAGAAAAGGCAATCCCTGGGACATTTAAAATTTGCGACAGTAAAAAATTATTTTGTGAGAAATTTACTATAGAAAAGGCAATCCCTGGCGCAATTAAAATTTGCGACAGTTGAAAATTATTTTTTGAATAATTTACTATAGAAAAGGCAATCCCTGGCGTAATTAAAATTTGCGACAGTAGAAAATTATTTTTTGAATAATTTACTATAGAAGAGGCAATCCCTGGCGCAATTAAAATTTGCGACAGTTGAAAATTATTTTTTGAATAATTTACTATAGAAAGGGCAATCCCTGGCGTAATTAAAATTTGCGACAGTTGAAAATTATTTTTTGAATAATTTACTATAGAAAAGGCAATCCCTGGAGCAATTAAAATTTGCGACAGTTGAAAATTATTTTTGGAATAATTTACTATAGAAAAGGCAATCCCTGGCGTATTTAAAATTTGCGACAGTAAAAAATTTTTTTTTGAATAATTTGCTATAGAAAAGGCAATCCCTGGCGCACTTAAAATTTGCGACACTAAAAAATTATTTTTTGAATAATTTACTATAGAAAAGGCAATCCCTGGCGTAATTAAAATTTGCGACAGTAAAAAATTATTTTTTGAATAATTTACTATAGAAAAGGCAATCCTTGGCGCAATTAAAATTTGCGACAGTAGAAAATTATTTTTTGAATAATTTACTATAGAAAAGGCAGTCCCTGGCGTATTTAAAATTTTCGACAGTAAAAAATTATTTTTTGATTAATTTACTATAGAAAAGGCAATCCCTGGCGCAATTAAAATTTGCGACAGTAAAAAATTATTTTTTGAATAGTTTACTATAGAAAAGGCAATCCCTGGCGGACTTAAAATTTGCGACAGTATAAAATTATTTTTTGAATAATTTACTATAGAAAAGGCAATCCCTGGCATAGTTAAAATTTGCGACAGTAGAAAATTATTTTTTGAAAAATTTACTATAGAAAAGGCAATCCCTGGCGCAATTAAAATTTGCGAAAGTTGAAAATTATTTTTTGAATAATTTACTATAGAAAAGGCAATCCCTGGCGCAATTAAAATTTGCAACAGTAAAAAATTATTTTTTGCAAAATTTACTATAGAAAAGGCAATCCCTGGCGCAATTAAAATTTGCGACAGTAAAAAATTATTTTTTGCAAAATTTACAATAGAAAAGGCAATCCCTGGCGCAATTAAAATTTGCGACAGTAGAAAATTATTTTTTGAAAAGTTTACTATAGAAAAGGCAATCCCTGGCGCAATTAAAATTTGCGACAGTTGAAAATTATTTTTTGAATAATTTACTATAGAAAAGGCAATCCCTGGCGTAATTAAAATTTGCGACAGTAGAAAATTATTTTTTGAATAATTTACTATAGAAAAGGCAATCCCTGGCGCAATTAAAATTTGCGAAAGTTGAAAATTATTTTTTGAATAATTTACTATAGAAAAGGCAATCCCTGGCGTAATTAAAATTTGCGACAGTTGAAAATTATTTTTTGAATAATTTACTATAGAGGAGGCAATCCCTGGCGCAATTAAAATTTGCGACAGTTGAAAATTATTTTTTGAATAATTCACTATAGAAAAGGCAATCCCTGGCGTATTTAAAATTTGCGACAGTAAAAAATTATTTTTTGAATAATTTACTATAGAAAAGGCAATCCCTGGCGCACTTAAAATTTGCGACAGTAAAAAATTATTTTTTGAATAATTTACTATAGAAAAGGCAATCCCTGGCGCAATTAAAATTTGCGACAGTATAAAATTATTTTTTGAATAATTTACTATAGAAAAGGCAATCCCTGGCGTATTTAAAATTTTCGACAGTAAAAAATTATTTTTTGAATAATTTACTATAGAAAAGGCAATCCCTGGCGCAATTAAAATTTGCAACAGTAAAAAATTATTTTTTGAATAATTTACTATAGAAAAGGCAATCCCTGGGATATTTAAAATTTGCGACAGTAGAAAATTATTTTTTGAATAATTTACTATAGAAAAGGCAATCCCTGGCGTAATTAAAATTTGAGACAGTAAAAAATTATTTTTTGAATTATTTACTATAGAAAAGGCAATCCCTGGCGTAATTAAAATTTGCGACAGTAAAAAATTATTTTTTGCAAAATTTACTATAGAAAAGGCAATCCCTGGCGCACTTAAAATTTGCGACAGTAAAAAATTATTTTTTGAATAATTTACTATAGAAAAGGCAATCCCTGGCGTAATTAAAATTTGCGACAGTAGAAAATTATTTTTTGAATAATTTACTATAGAAAAGGCAATCCCTGGCGTATTTAAAATTTGCGACAGTAAAAAATTAATTTTTGAAAAATTTACTGTAGAAAATGCAATCCCTGGCGCAATTAAAATTTGCGACAGTAAAAAATTATTTTTTGAATAATTTACTATAGAAAAGGCAATCCCTGGCGCACTTAAAATTTGCGACAGTAGAAAATTATTTTTTGAAAAGTTTACTATATAAAAGGCAATCCCTGGCGCACTTAAAATTTGCGACAGTAAAAAATTATTTTTTGAATAATTTACTATAGAAAAGGCAATCCCTGGGATATTTAAAATTTGCGACAGTAAAAAATTATTTTTTGAAAAATTTACTATAGAAAAGGCAATCCCTGGCGTAATTAAAACTTGCGACAATAAAAAATTATTTTTTGAATACTTTACTATAGAAAAGGCAATCCCTGTCGCACTTAAAATTTGCGACAGTATAAAATAATTTTTTGAATAATTTACTATAGAAAAGGCAATCCCTGGCGTAATTAAAATTTGCGACAGTAGAAAATTATTTTTTGAATAATTTACTATAGAAAATGCAATCCCTGGCGCAGTTAAAATTTGCGACAGTTGAAAATTATTTTTTGAATAATTTACTATAGAAAAGGCAATCCCTGGCGTAATTAAAATTTGCGACAGTATAAAATTATTTTTTGAATAATTTACTATAGAAAAGGCAATCCCTGGCGTAATTAAAATTTGCGACAGTATAAAATTATTTTTTGAATAATTTACTATAGAAAAGGCAATCCCTGGCGCACTTAAAATTTGCGGCAGTATAAAATTATTTTTTGAATAATTTACTATAGAAAAAGCAATCCCTGGCGTAATTAAAATTTGCGACAGTATAAAATAGTTTTTTGAATAATTTACTGTAGAAAAGGCAATCCCTGGCGTAATTAAAATTTGCGACAGTATAAAATTAATTTTTGAAAAATTTACTATAGAAAAGGCAATCCCTGGCGTAATTAAAATTTGCGACAGTATAAAATTATTTTTTGAATAATTTACTATAGAAAAGGCAATCACTGGCGTAATTAAAATTTGCGACAGTAGAAAATTATTTTTTGAATAATTTACTATAGAAAAGGCAATCCCTGGGATATTTAAAATTTGCGACAGTAGAAAATTATTTTTTGAATAATTTACTATAGAAAAGGCAATCCCTGGCGCACTTAAAATTTGCGACAGTAAAAAAGTGTTTTTTGAATAATTTACTATAGAAAAGGCAATCCCTGGCGTAATTAAAATTTGCGACAGTTGAAAATTATTTTTTGAATAATTTACTATAGAAAAGGCAATCCCTGGGACATTTAAAATTTGCGACACTAAAAAATTATTTTTTGAATAATTTACTATAGAAAAGGCAATCCCTGGCGCACTTAAAATTTGCGACAGTATAAAATTATTTTTTGAATAATTTACTATAGAAAAGGCAATCCCTGGTGCAATTAAAATTTGCGACAGTAAAAAATTATTTTTTGAAAAGTTTACTATAGAAAAGGCAATCCCTGGCGCAATTAAAATTTGCGACAGTAAAAAATTATTTTTTGCGAAATTTACTATAGAAAAGGCAATCCCTGGCGCACTTAAAATTTGCGACAGTAAAAAATTATTTTTTGAATAATTTACTATAGAAAAGGCAATCCCTGGCGTAATTAAAATTTGCGACAGTTGAAAATTATTTTTTGAATAATTTACTATAGAAAAGGCAATCCCTGGCGCAATTAAAGTTTGCGACAGTAAAAAATTATTTTGTGAGAAATTTACTATAGAAAAGGCAATCCCTGGCGCAATTAAAATTTGCGACAGTTGAAAATTATTTTTTGAATAATTTACTATAGAAAAGGCAATCCCTGGCGTAATTAAAATTTGCGACAGTAGAAAATTATTTTTTGAATAATTTACTATAGAAGAGGCAATCCCTGGCGCAATTAAAATTTGCGACAGTTGAAAATTATTTTTTGAATAATTTACTGTAGAAAGGGCAATCCCTGGCGTAATTAAAATTTGCGACAGTTGAAAATTATTTTTTGAATAATTTACTATAGAAAAGGCAATCCCTGTAGCAATTAAAATTTGCGACAGTTGAAAATTATTTTTGGAATAATTTACTATAGAAAAGGCAATCCCTGGCGTATTTAAAATTTGCGACAGTAAAAAATTTTTTTTTGAATAATTTGCTATAGAAAAGGCAATCCCTGGCGCACTTAAAATTTGCGACACTAAAAAATTATTTTTTGAATAATTTACTATAGAAAAGGCAATCCCTGGCGTAATTAAAATTTGCGACAGTAAAAAATTATTTTTTGAATAATTTACTATAGAAAAGGCAATCCCTGGCGTAATTAAAATTTGCGACAGTAAAAAATTATTTTTTGCAAAATTTACTATAGAAAAGGCAATCCCTGGCGCACTTAAAATTTGCGACACTAAAAAATTATTTTTTGAATAATTTACTATAGAAAAGGCAATCCCTGGCGTATTTAAAATTTGCGACAGTAAAAAATTATTTTTTGAATAATTTACTATAGAAGAGGCAATCCCTGGCGCAATTAAAATTTGCGACAGTTGAAAATTATTTTTTGAATAATTTACTGTAGAAAGGGCAATCCCTGGCGTAATTAAAATTTGCGACAGTTGAAAATTATTTTTTGAATAATTTACTATAGAAAAGGCAATCCTTGGCGCAATTAAAATTTGCGACAGTAGAAAATTATTTTTTGAATAATTTACTATAGAAAAGGCAGTCCCTGGCGTATTTAAAATTTTCGACAGTAAAAAATTATTTTTTGATTAATTTACTATAGAAAAGGCAATCCCTGGCGCAATTAAAATTTGCGACAGTAAAAAATTATTTTTTGAATAGTTTACTATAGAAAAGGCAATCCCTGGCGGACTTAAAATTTGCGACAGTATAAAATTATTTTTTGAATAATTTACTATAGAAAAGGCAATCCCTGGCGTAGTTAAAATTTGCGACAGTAGAAAATTATTTTTTGAATAATTTACTATAGAAAAGGCAATCCCTGGGATATTTAAAATTTGCGACAGTAGAAAATTATTTTTTGAATAATTTACTATAGAAAAGGCAATCCCTGGCGTAATTAAAATTTGCGACAGTAAAAAATTATTTTTTGAATAATTTACTATAGAAAAGGCAATCCCTGGCGTAATTAAAATTTGCGACAGTAAAAAATTATTTTTTGCAAAATTTACTATAGAAAAGGCAATCCCTGGCGCACTTAAAATTTGCGACAGTAAAAAATTATTTTTTGAATAATTTACTATAGAAAAGGCAATCCCTGGCGTATTTAAAATTTGCGACAGTAAAAAATTAATTTTTGAAAAATTTACTGTAGAAAATGCAATCCCTGGCGCAATTAAAATTTGCGACAGTAGAAAATTATTTTTTGAAAAATTTACTGTAGAAAAGGCAATCCCTGGCGCAATTAAAATTTGCGACAGTAGAAAATTATTTTTTGAATAATTAACTATAGAAAAGGCAATCCCTGGCGCAATTAAAATTTGCGACAGTAAAAAATTATTTTTTGCAAAATTTACTATAGAAAAGGCAATCCCTGGCGCACTTAAAATTTGCGACAGTAAAAAATTATTTTTTGAATAATTTACTATAGAAAAGGCAATCCCTGGCGTAATTAAAATTTGCGACAGTATAAAATTATTTTTTGAATAATTTACTATAGAAAAGGCAATACCTGGCGTAATTAAAATTTGCGACAGTTGAAAATTATTTTTTGAATAATTTACTATAGAAAAGGCAATCCCTGGCGCAATTAAAATTTGCGACAGTTGAAAATTATTTTTTGAATAATTTACTATAGAAAAGGCAATCCCTGGCGTAATTAAAATTTGCGACAGTAGAAAATTATTTTTTGAATAATTTACTATAGAAAAGGCAATCCCTGGCGTAATTAAAATTTGCGAGAGTAAAAAATTATTTTTTGAATAATTTACTATAGAAAAGGCAATCCCTGGCGCAATTAAAATTTCCGACAGTATAAAATTATTTTTTGAATAATTTACTATAGAAAAGGCAATCCCTGGCGCAATTAAAATTTGCGACAGTAGAAAATTATTTTTTGAATAATTTACTATAGAAAAGGCAATCCCTGGCGTAATTAAAATTTGCGACAGTTTAAAATTATTTTTTGAATAATTTACTATAGAAAAGGCAATCCCTGGCGCAATTAAAATTTGCGACAGTAAAAAATTATTTTGTGAGAAATTTACTATAGAAAAGGCAATCCTTGGCGTAATTAAAATTTGCGACAGTAGAAAATTATTTTTTGAAAAGTTTACTATAGAAAAGGCAATCCCTGGCGCACTTAAAATTTGCGACAGTAGAAAATTATTTTTTGAATAATTTACTATAGAAAAGGCAATCCCTGGCGCACTTAAAATTTGCGACAGTATAAAATTAATTTTTGAAAAATTTACTATAGAAAAGGCAATCCCTGGCGTAATTAAAATTTGCGACAGTATAAAATTATTTTTTGAATAATTTACTATAGAAAAGGCAATCACTGGCGTAATTAAAATTTGCGACAGTAGAAAATTATTTTTTGAATAATTTACTATAGAAAAGGCAATCCCTGGGATATTTAAAATTTGCGACAGTAGAAAATTATTTTTTGAATATTTTACTATAGAAAAGGCAATCCCTGGCGCACTTAAAATTTGCGACAGTAAAAAAGTATTTTTTGAATAATTTACTATAGAAAAGGCAATCCCTGGCGTAATTAAAATTTGCGACAGTTGAAAATTATTTTTTGAATAATTCACTATAGAAAAGGCAATCCCTGGGACATTTAAAATTTGCGACAGTAAAAAATTATTTTTTGAATAATTTACTATAGAAAAGGCAATCCCTGGCGCACTTAAAATTTGCGACAGTATAAAATTATTTTTTGAATAATTTACTATAGAAAAGGCAATCCCTGGTGCAATTAAAATTTGCGACAGTAAAAAATTATTTTTTTTCAAAAATTTACTATAGAAAAGGCAATCCCTGGCGCAATTAAAATTTGCGACAGTAAAAAATTATTTTTTGCGAAATTTACTATAGAAAAGGCAATCCCTGGCGCACTTAAAATTTGCGACAGTAAAAAATTATTTTTTGAATAATTTACTATAGAAAAGGCAATCCCTGGCGTAATTAAAATTTGCGACAGTAAAAAATTATTTTTTGCAAAATTTACTATAGAAAAGGCAATCCCTGGCGCACTTAAAATTTGCGACAGTAAAAAATTATTTTTTGAATAATTTACTATAGAAAAGGCAATCCCTGGCGTAATTAAAATTTGCCACAGTATAAAATTATTTTTTGAATAATTTACTATAGAAAAGGCAATACCTGGCGTAATTAAAATTTGCGACAGTTGAAAATTATTTTTTGAATAATTTACTATAGAAAAGGCAATCCCTGGCGCAATTAAAATTTGCGACAGTTGAAAATTATTTTTTGAATAATTTACTATAGAAAAGGCAATCCCTGGCGTAATTAAAATTTGCGACAGTAGAAAATTATTTTTTGAATAATTTACTATAGAAAAGGCAATCCCTGGCGTAATTAAAATTTGCGAGAGTAAAAAATTATTTTTTGAATAATTTACTATAGAAAAGGCAATCCCTGGCGCAATTAAAATTTCCGACAGTATAAAATTATTTTTTGAATAATTTACTATAGAAAAGGCAATCCCTGGCGCAATTAAAATTTGCGACAGTAGAAAATTATTTTTTGAATAATTTACTATAGAAAAGGCAATCCCTGGCGTATTTAAAATTTTCGACAATAAAAAATTATTTTTTGAATAATTTACTATAGAAAAGGCAATCCCTGGCGCAATTAAAATTTGCGACAGTAAAAAATTATTTTTTGAGAAATTTACTATAGAAAAGGCAATCCCTGGCGCAATTAAAATTTGCGACAGTAGAAAATTATTTTTTGAATAATTTACTATAGAAAAGGCAATCCCTGGCGCAATTAAAATTTGCGACAGTAAAAAATTATTTTTTGAATAATTTACTATAGAAAAGGCAATCCCTGGCGCACTTAAAATTTGCGACAGTAGAAAATTATTTTTTGAAAAGTTTACTATAGAAAAGGCAATCCCTGGCGCACTTAAAATTTGCGACAGTAAAAAATTATTTTTTGAATAATTTACTATAGAAAGGCAATCCCTGGGATATTTAAAATTTGCGACAGTAAAAAATTATTTTTTGAAAAATTTACTATAGAAAAGTCAATCCCTGGCGTAGTTAAAACTTGCGACAGTAAAAAATTATTTTTTGAATAATTTACTATAGGAAAGGCAATCGCTGTCGCACTTAAAATTTGCGACAGTATAAAATTATTTTTTGAATAATTTACTATAGAAAAGGCAATCCCTGGCGTAATTAAAATTTGCGACAGTAGAAAATTATTTTTTGAATAATTTACTATAGAAAAGGCAATCCCTGGCGCAATTAAAATTTGCGACAGTAGAAAATTATTTTTTGAATAATTTTCAATAGAAAAGGCAATCCCTGGCGTAATTAAAATTTGCGACAGTAAAAAATTATTTTTTGCAAAATTTACTATAGAAAAGGCAATCCCTGGCGCACTTAAAATTTGCGACAGTAAAAAATTATTTTTTGAATAATTTACTATAGAAAAGGCAATCCCTGGCGTAATTAAAATTTGCGACAGTTTAAAATTATTTTTTGAATAATTTACTATAGAAAAGGCAATCCCTGGCGCACTTAAAATTTGCGACAGTATAAAATTAATTTTTGAAAAATTTACTATAGAAAAGGCAATCCCTGGCGTAATTAAAATTTGCGACAGTATAAAATTATTTTTTGAATAATTTACTATAGAAAAGGCAATCACTGGCGTAATTAAAATTTGCGACAGTAGAAAATTATTTTTTGAATAATTTACTATAGAAAAGGCAATCCCTGGGATATTTAAAATTTGCGACAGTAGAAAATTATTTTTTGAATATTTTACTATAGAAAAGGCAATCCCTGGCGCACTTAAAATTTGCGACAGTAAAAAAGTATTTTTTGAATAATTTACTATAGAAAAGGCAATCCCTGGCGTAATTAAAATTTGCGACAGTTGAAAATTATTTTTTGAATAATTTACTATAGAAAAGGCAATCCCTGGGACATTTAAAATTTGCGACAGTAAAAAATTATTTTTTGAATAATTTACTATAGAAAAGGCAATCCCTGGCGCACTTAAAATTTGCGACAGTATAAAATTATTTTTTGAATAATTTACTATAGAAAAGGCAATCCCTGGTGCAATTAAAATTTGCGACAGTAAAAAATTATTTTTTTTCAAAAATTTACTATAGAAAAGGCAATCCCTGGCGCAATTAAAATTTGCGACAGTAAAAAATTATTTTTTGCGAAATTTACTATAGAAAAGGCAATCCCTGGCGCACTTAAAATTTGCGACAGTAAAAAATTATTTTTTGAATAATTTACTATAGAAAAGGCAATCCCTGGCGTAATTAAAATTTGCGACAGTTGAAAATTATTTTTTGAATAATTTACTATAGAAAAGGCAATCCCTGGCGCAATTAAAATTTGCGACAGTAAAAAATTATTTTGTGAGAAATTTACTATAGAAAAGGCAATCCCTGGCGCAATTAAAATTTGCGACAGTTGAAAATTATTTTTTGAATAATTTACTATAGAAAAGGCAATCCCTGGTGTAATTAAAATTTGCGACAGTAGAAAATTATTTTTTGAATAATTTACTATAGAAGAGGCAATCCCTGGCGCAATTAAAATTTGCGACAGTTGAAAATTATTTTTTGAATAATTTACTATAGAAAGGGCAATCCCTGGCGTAATTAAAATTTGCGACAGTTGAAAATTATTTTTTGAATAATTTACTATAGAAAAGGCAATCCCTGGAGCAATTAAAATTTGCGACAGTTGAAAATTATTTTTTGAATAATTTACTATAGAAAAGGCAATCCCTGGCGTATTTAAAATTTGCGACAGTAAAAAATTATTTTTTGAATAATTTACTATAGAAAAGGCAATCCCTGGCGCACTTAAAATTTGCGACAGTAAAAAATTATTTTTTGAATAATTTACTATAGAAAAGGCAATCCCTGGCGTAATTAAAATTTGCGACAGTAAAAAATTATTTTTTGAATAATTTACTATAGAAAAGGCAATCCCTGGCGCAATTAAAATTTGCGACAGTAGAAAATTATTTTTTGAATAATTTACTATAGAAAAGGAAATCCCTGGCGTATTTAAAATTTTCGACAGTAAAAAATTATTTTTTGAATAATTTACTATAGAAAAGGCAATCCCTGGCGCACTTAAAATTTGCGACAGTAAAAAATTATTTTTTGAATAATTTACTATAGAAAAGGCAATCCCTGGCGTAATTAAATTTGCGACAGTATAAAATTATTTTTTGAATAATTTACTATAGAAAAGGCAATCCCTGGCGTAATTAAAATTTGCGACAGTAAAAAAATTATTTTTTGAAAAGTTTACTATAGAGAAGGCAATCCCTGGCGCAATTAAAATTTGCGACAGTTGAAAATTCTTTTTTGAATAATTTACTATAGAAAAGGCAATCCCTGGCGCAATTAAAATTTGCGACAGTAAAAAATTATTTTTTGAATAATTTACTATAGAAAAGGCAATCCTGGCGTAATTAAAATTTGCGACAGTTTAAAATTATTTTTGAATAATTTACTATAGAAAAGGCAATCCCTGGCGCAATTAAAATTTGCGACAGTAAAAAATTATTTTGTGAGAAATTTACTATAGAAAAGGCAATCCTTGGCGTAATTAAAATTTGCGACAGTAGAAAATTATTTTTGAAAAGTTTACTATAGAAAAGGCAATCCCTGGCGCACTTAAAATTTGCGACAGTAGAAAATTATTTTTTGAATAATTTACTATAGAAAAGGCAATCCCTGGCGCACTTAAAATTTGCGACAGTATAAAATTAATTTTTGAAAAATTTACTATAGAAAAGGCAATCCCTGGCGTAATTAAAATTTGCGACAGTATAAAATTATTTTTTGAATAATTTACTATAGAAAAGGCAATCACTGGCGTAATTAAAATTTGCGACAGTAGAAAATTATTTTTTGAATAATTTACTATAGAAAAGGCAATCCCTGGAATATTTAAAATTTGCGACAGTAGAAAATTATTTTTTGAATATTTTACTATAGAAAAGGCAATCCCTGGCGCACTTAAAATTTGCGACAGTAAAAAAGTATTTTTTGAATAATTTACTATAGAAAAGGCAATCCCTGGCGTAATTAAAATTTGCGACAGTTGAAAATTATTTTTTGAATAATTCACTATAGAAAAGGCAATCCCTGGGACATTTAAAATTTGCGACAGTAAAAAATTATTTTTTGAATAATTTACTATAGAAAAGGCAATCCCTGGCGCACTTAAAATTTGCGACAGTATAAAATTATTTTTTGAATAATTTACTATAGAAAAGGCAATCCCTGGTGCAATTAAAATTTGCGACAGTAAAAAATTATTTTTTTTCAAAAATTTACTATAGAAAAGGCAATCCTGGCGCAATTAAAATTTGCGACAGTAAAAAATTATTTTTTGCGAAATTTACTATAGAAAAGGCAATCCCTGGCGCACTTAAAATTTGCGACAGTAAAAAATTATTTTTTGAATAATTTACTATAGAAAAGGCAATCCCTGGCGTAATTAAAATTTGCGACAGTAAAAAATTATTTTTTGCAAAATTTACTATAGAAAAGGCAATCCCTGGCGCACTTAAAATTTGCGACAGTAAAAAATTATTTTTTGAATAATTTACTATAGAAAAGGCAATCCCTGGCGTAATTAAAATTTGCCACAGTATAAAATTATTTTTTGAATAATTTACTATAGAAAAGGCAATACCTGGCGTAATTAAAATTTGCGACAGTTGAAAATTATTTTTTGAATAATTTACTATAGAAAAGGCAATCCCTGGCGCAATTAAAATTTGCGACAGTTGAAAATTATTTTTTGAATAATTTACTATAGAAAAGGCAATCCCTGGCGTAATTAAAATTTGCGACAGTAGAAAATTATTTTTTGAATAATTTACTATAGAAAAGGCAATCCCTGGCGTAATTAAAATTTGCGAGAGTAAAAAATTATTTTTTGAATAATTTACTATAGAAAAGGCAATCCCTGGCGCAATTAAAATTTCCGACAGTATAAAATTATTTTTTGAATAATTTACTATAGAAAAGGCAATCCCTGGCGCAATTAAAATTTGCGACAGTAGAAAATTATTTTTTGAATAATTTACTATAGAAAAGGCAATCCCTGGCGTATTTAAAATTTTCGACAATAAAAAATTATTTTTTGAATAATTTACTATAGAAAAGGCAATCCCTGGCGCAATTAAAATTTGCGACAGTAAAAAATTATTTTTTGAGAAATTTACTATAGAAAAGGCAATCCCTGGCGCAATTAAAATTTGCGACAGTAGAAAATTATTTTTTGAATAATTTACTATAGAAAAGGCAATCCCTGGCGCAATTAAAATTTGCGACAGTAAAAAATTATTTTTTGAATAATTTACTATAGAAAAGGCAATCCCTGGCGCACTTAAAATTTGCGACAGTAGAAAATTATTTTTTGAAAAGTTTACTATAGAAAAGGCAATCCCTGGCGCACTTAAAATTTGCGACAGTAAAAAATTATTTTTTGAATAATTTACTATAGAAAGGCAATCCCTGGGATATTTAAAATTTGCGACAGTAAAAAATTATTTTTTGAAAAATTTACTATAGAAAAGTCAATCCCTGGCGTAGTTAAAACTTGCGACAGTAAAAAATTATTTTTTGAATAATTTACTATAGGAAAGGCAATCGCTGTCGCACTTAAAATTTGCGACAGTATAAAATTATTTTTTGAATAATTTACTATAGAAAAGGCAATCCCTGGCGTAATTAAAATTTGCGACAGTAGAAAATTATTTTTTGAATAATTTACTATAGAAAAGGCAATCCCTGGCGCAATTAAAATTTGCGACAGTAGAAAATTATTTTTTGAATAATTTTCAATAGAAAAGGCAATCCCTGGCGTAATTAAAATTTGCGACAGTAAAAAATTATTTTTTGCAAAATTTACTATAGAAAAGGCAATCCCTGGCGCACTTAAAATTTGCGACAGTAAAAAATTATTTTTTGAATAATTTACTATAGAAAAGGCAATCCCTGGCGTAATTAAAATTTGCGACAGTATAAAACTATTTTTTGAATAATTTACTATAGAAAAGGCAATCCCTGGCGTAATTAAAATTTGCGACAGTAAAAAATTATTTTTTGAAAAGTTTACTATAGAAAAGGCAATCCCTGGCGCAATTAAAATTTGCGACAGTTGAAAATTCTTTTTTGAATAATTTACTATAGAAAAGGCAATCCCTGGCGCAATTAAAATTTGCGACAGTAAAAAATTATTTTTTGAATAATTTACTATAGAAAAGGCAATCCCTGGCGTAATTAAAATTTGCGACAGTTTAAAATTATTTTTTGAATAATTTACTATAGAAAAGGCAATCCCTGGCGCAATTAAAATTTGCGACAGTAAAAAATTATTTTGTGAGAAATTTACTATAGAAAAGGCAATCCTTGGCGTAATTAAAATTTGCGACAGTAGAAAATTATTTTTTGAAAAGTTTACTATAGAAAAGGCAATCCCTGGCGCACTTAAAATTTGCGACAGTAGAAAATTATTTTTTGAATAATTTACTATAGAAAAGGCAATCCCTGGCGCACTTAAAATTTGCGACAGTATAAAATTAATTTTTGAAAAATTTACTATAGAAAAGGCAATCCCTGGCGTAATTAAAATTTGCGACAGTATAAAATTATTTTTTGAATAATTTACTATAGAAAAGGCAATCACTGGCGTAATTAAAATTTGCGACAGTAGAAAATTATTTTTTGAATAATTTACTATAGAAAAGGCAATCCCTGGGATATTTAAAATTTGCGACAGTAGAAAATTATTTTTTGAATATTTTACTATAGAAAAGGCAATCCCTGGCGCACTTAAAATTTGCGACAGTAAAAAAGTATTTTTTGAATAATTTACTATAGAAAAGGCAATCCCTGGCGTAATTAAAATTTGCGACAGTTGAAAATTATTTTTTGAATAATTTACTATAGAAAAGGCAATCCCTGGGACATTTAAAATTTGCGACAGTAAAAAAATTATTTTTTGAATAATTTACTATAGAAAAGGCAATCCCTGGCGCACTTAAAATTTGCGACAGTATAAAATTATTTTTTGAATAATTTACTATAGAAAAGGCAATCCCTGGTGCAATTAAAATTTGCGACAGTAAAAAATTATTTTTTTTCAAAAATTTACTATAGAAAAGGCAATCCCTGGCGCAATTAAAATTTGCGACAGTAAAAAATTATTTTTTGCGAAATTTACTATAGAAAAGGCAATCCCTGGCGCACTTAAAATTTGCGACAGTAAAAAATTATTTTTTGAATAATTTACTATAGAAAAGGCAATCCCTGGCGTAATTAAAATTTGCGACAGTTGAAAATTATTTTTTGAATAATTTACTATAGAAAAGGCAATCCCTGGCGCAATTAAAATTTGCGACAGTAAAAAATTATTTTGTGAGAAATTTACTATAGAAAAGGCAATCCCTGGCGCAATTAAAATTTGCGACAGTTGAAAATTATTTTTTGAATAATTTACTATAGAAAAGGCAATCCCTGGTGTAATTAAAATTTGCGACAGTAGAAAATTATTTTTTGAATAATTTACTATAGAAGAGGCAATCCCTGGCGCAATTAAAATTTGCGACAGTTGAAAATTATTTTTTGAATAATTTACTATAGAAAGGGCAATCCCTGGCGTAATTAAAATTTGCGACAGTTGAAAATTATTTTTTGAATAATTTACTATAGAAAAGGCAATCCCTGGAGCAATTAAAATTTGCGACAGTTGAAAATTATTTTTTGAATAATTTACTATAGAAAAGGCAATCCCTGACTTATTTAAAATTTGCGACAGTAAAAAATTATTTTTTGAATAATTTACTATAGAAAAGGCAATCCCTGGCGCACTTAAAATTTGCGACAGTAAAAAATTATTTTTTGAATAATTTACTATAGAAAAGGCAATCCCTGGCGTAATTAAAATTTGCGACAGTAAAAAATTATTTTTTGAATAATTTACTATAGAAAAGGCAATCCCTGGCGCAATTAAAATTTGCGACAGTAGAAAATTATTTTTTGAATAATTTACTATAGAAAAGGAAATCCCTGGCGTATTTAAAATTTTCGACAGTAAAAAATTATTTTTTGAATAATTTACTATAGAAAAGGCAATCCCTGGCGCAATTAAAATTTGCGACAGTAAAAAATTATTTTTTGAATAATTTACTATAGAAAAGGCAATCCCTGGCGCACTTAAAATTTGCGACAGTATAAAATTATTTTTTGAATAATTTACTATAGAAAAGGCAATCCCTGGCGTAGTTAAAATTTGCGACAGTAGAAAATTATTTTTTGAATAATTTACTATAGAAAAGGCAATCCCTGGGATATTTAAAATTTGCGACAGTAGAAAATTATTTTTTGAATAATTTACTATAGAAAAGGCAATCCCTGGCGTAATTAAAATTTGCGACAGTAAAAAATTATTTTTTGAATAATTTACTATAGAAAAGGCAATCCCTGGCGTAATTAAAATTTGCGACAGTAAAAAATTATTTTTTGCAAAATTTACTATAGAAAAGGCAATCCCTGGCGCACTTAAAATTTGCGACAGTAGAAAATTATTTTTTGAATAATTTACTATAGAAAAGGCAATCCCTGGGATATTTAAAATTTGCGACAGTAGAAAATTATTTTTTGAATAATTTACTATAGAAAAGGCAATCCCTGGCGCACTTAAAATTTGCGACAGTAAAAAAGTATTTTTTGAATAATTTACTATAGAAAAGGCAATCCCTGGCGTAATTAAAATTTGCGACAGTTGAAAATTATTTTTTGAATAATTTACTATAGAAAAGGCAATCCTTGGGACATTTAAAATTTGCGACAGTAAAAAATTATTTTTTGAATAATTTACTATAGAAAAGGCAATCCATGGCGCACTTAAAATTTGCGACAGTATAAAATTATTTTTTGAATAATTTACTATAGAAAAGGCAATCCCTGGTGCAATTAAAATTTGCGACAGTAAAAAATTATTTTTTTTCAAAAATTTACTATAGAAAAGGCAATCCCTGGCGCAATTAAAATTTGCGACAGTAAAAAATTATTTTTTGCCAAATTTACTATAGAAAGGCAATCCCTGGCGCACTTAAAATTTGCGACAGTAAAAAATTATTTTTTGAATAATTTACTATAGAAAAGGCAATCCCTGGCGTAATTAAAATTTGCGACAGTTGAAAATTACTTTTTGAATAATTTACTATAGAAAAGGCAATCCCTGACGCAATTAAAATTTGCGACAGTAAAAAATTATTTTGTGAGAAATTTACTATAGAAAAGGCAATCCCTGGCGCAATTAAAATTTGCGACAGTTGAAAATTATTTTTTGAATAATTTACTATAGAAAAGGCAATCCCTGGCGTAATTAAAATTTGCGACAGTAGAAAATTATTTTTTGAATAATTTACTATAGAAGAGGCAATCCCTGGCGCAATTAAAATTTGCGACAGTTGAAAATTATTTTTTGAATAATTTACTATAGAAAGGGCAATCCCTGTCGTAATTAAAATTTGCGACAGTTGAAAATTATTTTTTGAATAATTTACTATAGAAAAGGCAATCCCCGGAGCAATTAAAATTTGCGACAGTTGAAAATTATTTTTGAATAATTTACTATAGAAAAGGCAATCCCTGGCGTATTTAAAATTTGCGACAGTAAAAAATTATTTTTTGAATAATTTACTATAGAAAAGGCAATCCCTGGCGCACTTAAAATTTGCGACAGTAAAAAATTATTTTTTGAATAATTTACTATAGAAAAGGCAATCCCTGGCGTAATTAAAATTTGCGACAGTAAAAAATTATTTTTTGAATAATTTACTATAGAAAAGGCAATCCCTGGCGCAATTAAAATTTGCGACAGTAGAAAATTATTTTTTGAATAATTTACTATAGAAAAGGCAATCCCTGGCGTATTTAAAATTTTCGACAGTAAAAAATTATTTTTTGAATAATTTACTATAGAAAAGGCAATCCCTGGCGCAATTAAAATTTGCGACAGTAAAAAATTATTTTTTGAATAATTTACTATAGAAAAGGCAATCCCTGGCGCAGTTAAAATTTGCGACAGTATAAAATTATTTTTTGAATAATTTGCTATAGAAAAGGCAATCCCTGGCGTAGTTAAAATTTGCGACAGTAGAAAATTATTTTTTGAATAATTTACTATAGAAAAGGCAATCCCTCGGATATTTAAAATTTGCGACAGTAGAAAATTATTTTTTGAATAATTTACTATAGAAAAGGCAATCCCTGGCGTAATTAAAATTTGCGACAGTAAAAAATTATTTTTTGAATAATTTACTATAGAAAAGGCAATCCCTGGCGTAATTAAAATTTGCGACAGTAAAAAATTATTTTTTGCAAAATTTACTATAGAAAAGGCAATCCCTGGCGCACTTAAAATTTGCGACAGTAAAAAATTATTTTTTGAATAATTTACTATAGAAAAGGCAATCCCTGGCGTATTTAAAATTTGCGACAGTAAAAAATTAATTTTTGAAAAATTTACTGTAGAAAATGCAATCCTTGGCGCAATTAAAATTTGCGACAGTAGAAAATTATTTTTTGAAAAATTTACTGTAGAAAAGGCATTCCCTGGCGCAATTAAAATTTGCCACAGTAGAAAATTATTTTTTGAATAATTTACTATAGAAAAGGCAATCCCTGGCGCAATTAAAATTTGCGACAGTAAAAAATTATTTTTTGCAAAATTTACTATAGAAAAGGCAATCCCTGGCGCACTTAAAATTTGCGACAGTAAAAAATTATTTTTTGAATAATTTACTATAGAAAAGGCAATCCCTGGCGTAATTAAAATTTGCGACAGTATAAAATTATTTTTTGAATAATTTACTATAGAAAAGGCAATCCCTGGCATAATTAAAATTTGCGACAATTGAAAATTATTTTTTGAATAATTTACTATAGAAAAGGCAATCCCTGTCGCAATTAAAATTTGTGACAGTTGAAAATTATTTTTTGAATAATTTACTATAGAAAAGGCAATCCCTGGCGTAATTAAAATTTGCGACAGTAGAAAATTATTTTTTGAATAATTTACTATAGAAAAGGCAATCCCTGGCGTAATTAAAATTTGCGAGAGTAAAAAATTATTTTTTGAATAATTTACTATAGAAAAGGCAATCCCTGGCGCAATTAAAATTTCCGACAGTATAAAATTATTTTTTGAATAATTTACTATAGAAAAGGCAATCCCAGGCGCAATTAAAATTTACGACAGTAGAAAATTATTTTTTGAATAATTTACTATAGAAAAGGCAATCCCTGGCGTATTTAAAATTTTCGACAGTAAAAAATTATTTTTTGAATAATTTACTATAGAAAAGGCAATCCCTGGCGCAATTAAAATTTGCGACAGTAAAAAATTATTTTGTGAGAAATTTACTATAGAAAAGGCAATCCCTGGCGCAATTAAAATTTGCGACAGTAGAAAATTATTTTTTGAATAATTTACTATAGAAAAGGCAATCCCTGGCGCAATTAAAATTTGCGACAGTAAAAAATTATTTTTTGAATAATTTACTATAGAAAAGGCAATCCCTGGCGCACTTAAAATTTGCGACAGTAGAAAATTATTTTTTGAAAAGTTTACTATAGAAATGGCAATCCCTGGAGTAGTTAAAATTTGCGACAGTAAAAAATTATTTTTTGAATAATTTACTATAGAAAAGGCAATCCCTGGGATATTTAATATTTGCGACAGTAAAAAATTATTTTTTGAAAAATTTACTATAGAAAAGTCAATCCCTGGCGTAATTAAAACTTGCGACAGTTGAAAATTATTTTTTGAATAATTTACTATAGAAAAGGCAATCCCTGGCGTAATTAAAATTTGCGACAGTATAAAATTATTTTTTGAATAATTTACTATAGAAAAGGCAATCCCTGGCGTAATTAAAATTTGCGACAGTATAAAATTATTTTTTGAATAATTTACTATAGAAAAGGCAATCCCTGGCGCACTTAAAATTTGCGACTGTATAAAATTATTTTTTGAATAATTTACTATAGAAAAGGCAATCCCTGGCGTAATTAAAATTTGCGACAGTATAAAATTATTTTTTGAATAATTTACTATAGAAAAGGCAATCCCTGGCGTAATTAAAATTTGCGACAGTAAAAAATTATTTTGTGAGAAATTTACTATAGAAAAGGCAATCCCTGGGATATTTAAAATTTGCGACAGTAGAAAATTATTTTTTGAAAAGTTAACTATAGAAAAGGTAATCCCTGGCGCACTTAAAATTTGCGACAGTAAAAAATTATTTTGTGAGAAATTTACTATAGAATAGGCAATCCCTGGCGCAATTAAAATTTGCGACAGTAAAAAAATTATTTTTTGCAAAATTTACTATAGAAAAGGCAATCCCTGGCGCACTTAAAATTTGCGACAGTAAAAAATTATTTTGTGAGAAATTTACTATAGAAAAGGCAATCCCTGGGATATTTAAAATTTGCGACAGTAGAAAATTATTTTTTGAAAAGTTAACTATAGAAAAGGTAATCCCTGGCGCACTTAAAATTTGCGACAGTAAAAAATTATTTTGTGAGAAATTTACTATAGAATAGGCAATCCCTGGCGCAATTAAAATTTGCGACAGTAAAAAATTATTTTTTGCAAAATTTACTATAGAAAAGGCAATCCCTGGCGCACTTAAAATTTGCGACAGTAGAAAATTATTTTTTGAATAATTTACTATAGAAAAGGCAATCCCTGGCGCACTTAAAATTTGCGACAGGATAAAATTAATTTTTGAAAAATTTACTAAAGAAAAGGCAATCCCTGGCGTAATTAAAATTTGCGACAGTATAAAATTATTTTTTGAATAATTTACTATAGAAAAGGCAATCCCTGGCGTAATTAAAATCTGCGACAGTATAAAATTATTTTTTGAATAATTTACTATAGAAAAGGCAATCCCTGGCGTAATTAAAATTTGCGACAGTAGAAAATTATTTTTTGAATAATTTACTATAGAAAAGGCAATCCCTGGCGCAATTAAAATTTGCGACAGTAGAAAATTATTTTTTGAATAATTTACTATAGAAAAGGCAATCCCTGGGATATTTAAAATTTGCGACAGTAGAAAATTATTTTTTGAATAATTTACTATAGAAAAGGCAATCCCTGGCGCAATTAAAATTTGCGACAGTGAAAAATTAATTTGTGAGAAATTTACTATAGAAAAGGCAATCCCTCGCGTAATTAAAATTTGCGACAGTAGAAAATTATTTTTTGAAAAGTTTACTATAGAAAAGGCAATCCCTGGCGCAATTAAAATTTGCGACAGTATAAAATTAATTTGTTAGAAATTTACTATAGAAAAGGCAATCCCTGGGATATTTAAAATTTGCGACAGTTAAAAATTATATTTTTAAATAATTTACTATAGAAAATGCAATCCCTGGCGCACTTAAAATTTGCGACAGTAAAAAATTATTTTTTGAATAATTTACTATAGAAAAGGCAATCCCTGGCGCAATTAAAATTTGCGACAGTACAAAATTATTTTTTGAATTATTTACTATAGAAAAGGCAATCCCTGGCGCAATTAAAATTTGCGACAGTAGAAAATTATTTTTTGAAAAGTTTACTATAGAAAAGGCAATCCCTGGCGTACTTAAAATTTGCGACAGTAAAAAATTATTTTTTGAATAATTTACTATAGAAAAGGCAATCCCTGGCGCAAATAAAATTTGCGACAGCAAAAAATTATTTTTTGCAAAATTTACTATAGAAAAGGCAATCCCTGGCGTAATTAAAATTTGCGACAGTAGAAAATTATTTTTTGAATAATTTTCTATAGAAAAGGCAATCCCTGGCACAATTAAAATTTGCGACAGTAAAAAATTATTTTTTGAAAAATTTACTGTAGAAAAGGCAATACCTGGCGTAATTAAAATTTGCGACAGTAGAAAATTATTTTTTGAATAATTTACTATAGAAAAGGCAATCTCTGGCGTAATTAAAATTTGCGACAGTATAAAATTATTTTTTGAATAATTTACTATAGAAAAGGCAATCCCTGGTTTAATTAAAATTTGCGACAGTAGAAAATTATTTTTTGAATAATTTACTATAGAAAAGGCAATCCCTGGCGTAATTAAAATTTGCGGCAGTAAAAAATTATTTTTTGAATAATTTACTATAGAATAGGCAATCCCTGGCGTAATTAAAATTTGCGACAGTAGAAAATTATTTTTTGAATAATTTACTATAGAAAAGGCAATCCCTGGCGTAATTAAAATTTGCGACAGTTGAAAATTATTTTTTGAATAATTTACTATAGAAAAGGCAATCCCTGGGATATTTAAAATTTGCGACAGTAGAAAATTATTTTTTGAATAATTTACTATAGAAAAGGCAATCCCTGGCGTAATTAAAATTTGCGACAGTAAAAAATTATTTTTTGAAAAATTTACTGTAGAAAAGGCAATCCCTGGGATATTTAAAATTTGCGACAGTAGAAAATTATTTTTTGAATAATTTACTATAGAAAAGGCATCCCCTGGCGTAATTAAAATTTGCGACAGTTGAAAATTATTTTTTGAATAATTTACTATAGAAAAGGCAATCCCTGGGATATTTAAAATTTGCGACAGTAGAAAATTATTTTTTGAATAATTTACTATAGAAAAGGCAATCCCTGGCGTAATTAAAATTTGCGACAGTAAAAAATTATTTTTTGAAAAATTTACTGTAGAAAAGGCAATCCCTGGGATATTTAAAATTTGCGACAGTAGAAAATTATTTTTTGAATAATTTACTATAGAAAAGGCAATCCCTGGCGTAATTAAAATTTGCGACAGTAAAAAGTTATTTTTTGAATAATTTACTATAGAAAAGGCAATCCCTGGCGTAATTAAAATTTGCGACAGTAGAAAATTATTTTTTGAATAATTTACTATAGAAAAGGCAATCCCTGGCGTAATTAAAATTTGCGACAGTTGAAAATTATTTTTTGAATAATTTACTATAGAAAAGGCAATCCCTGGGATATTTAAAATTTGCGACAGTAAAAAATTATTTTTTGAAAAATTTCCTATAGAAAAGGCAATCCCTGGCGTAATTAAAATTTGCGACAGTAGAAAATTATTTTTTGAATAACTTACTATAGAAAAGGCAATCCCTGGCGTAATTAAAATTTGCGACAGTTGAAAATAATTTTTTGAATAATTTACTATAGAAAAGGCAATCCCTGGCGCAATTAAAATTTGCGACAGTAAAAAATTATTTTTTGAATAATTTACTATATAAAAGGCAATCCCTGGCGCACTTAAAATTTGCGACAGTAAAAAATTATTTTTTCAATAATTTACTATATAAAATGCAATCCCTGGCGTAATTAAAATTTGCGACAGTTGAAAATAATTTTTTGAATAATTTACTGTAGAAAAGGCAATCCCTGGCGCACTTAAAATTTGCGACAGTAAAAAATTATTTTTTGAATAATTTACTATAGAAAAGGCAATCCCTGGCGCAATTAAAACTTGCGATAGTATAAAATTATTTTTTGAATAATGTACTTGTTAAGTCCCAATATGGGCTTAATCATAAAAGGGGCAGGTGCCGGTTTTGAAATGATAAGACAGAAGATGATCTGATCTAGAAGAGTGCGGATGGCGTGGGCTGACTCCGTTTTGATTGGTGTCTGGTTTAGTAAGGCTTTTAAGTGTGTGTTTACTTGAGCCCGCTTGTTATTGTATCGTTTTTGTAGTAGTTCCCACGCCTTAATATAATTTGCTTCTGTCACTTCTAACTGACGTAGTAAGCGTTCTGCTTCGCCAGTGACGCTGAGCTTGAGGTAGCGAAGTTTTTGGACCTTGGATATATTTAGGTCTGTGTGAATTAATGAATTGAACAAATCATGGAATGTCCGCCATGATTTGTAATTACCGTCGAATGTCGGTATATGGATTGGTGGAAGCCGTGTTTCAGGCTTTGAGGGTCATACTGACTGAACTCTGGGTTCATTTGTGTTAGGAGGGAGTGCTGGAAAGGACTCCTCTAATTCCTCTAAGAGAGTGGATAGGAGATTTATATATATGAGTTCGGTTTCCTCATATAGTTCTCCTTTGGCGTAGTCGCTTTGCGCGCCATCTTTGGTCGTCCAGATTGCTATATGCAGATCTGTGAAAGATTTCTAGAGTTTTTCTAGAGAGTCTATGCGTGCCGCATAGTATTTTTTGCCTGCCTTTGTATCAGTATTAGCTTTGGTGTGATTTATGGCGGCTTTTTTTATCAGATCGTTCATCGTCAAGTTAGCGATCTCTGTCATTTTGGAAATCCTCCTGTCTTATCCGGCTTTGAAGGACCAATGTTAAGTCCCAATATGGGATTAATCATAAAAGGGGCAGGTGCCGGTTTTGAAATGATAAGACAGAAGATCTTTCAAATATCAGAGTTCACTGCTTTATTGTCACTTCAAATGCTCCTTAATAACTAGTCAGTTCAGTACTTAAATTTATGGTAATTCAAAATTCACTTACGCTACTTTAATACATTTACACTTATTACTACCTTAAAATACCGAGCCTCCACTGGCGAATTTCTATTCCTTATTTGACTGCTTAATTTGCAAGCGAACCCTTATTTGTCCGTTGCGCAATTTGAGAAACCGAAGTGTATCTCCGTCCTCGGTAGTTATTCGATATCCCTTTCTTGCTGAGAAAACCCTTAGCCATGGGATTGGTTGGGATTGGATTTGATCCCAGAGCCGAGTTTCCACTATCAAATTGGGTGGAGGTCTCCTCGTAGGTCGTGCTGCTGACGAATCGGGACGTTGATGTACAGCCCTCTGCACTGGATTGTTGCTTACCGCTGACGCTTCGTGTGATGCTGCACAGGAAGCCGTCATAGCTGGCTTTCTAGTTGATGTGTGATGTGGCCTTGCGGCTGAAGCTGAAGCCGTCGGAGCCGGCCTTCTGACTAATGCGTCAAATGGTTTCGCGGCTGATGTTGAGGCCGCCGGAGCCGGCCTCCTGACTGATGCGTCATATGGTTTGACGGCTGATGTTGAAGCCGTCGGAGCCGGCCTTCTGACTGATGCGTCATATGGTTTGACGGCTGAGGTTGAAGCCGTCGGAGCCGGCCTTCTGACTGATGCGTCGTATGGTTTGGCGGCTGATGTTGAAGGCGTCGGAGCCGGTCTTTGAGTTGACGCATTGTGAGTCGTGGAAGAAGCCTTCAACGCTGGCTTTGTAATATTCTGCGAGTAAGCCTTCAAAGCTGGCTTTGTATATTCGCTTGCCTTTGACAGTTCTGGGGTTTTTTTGGCCCCTGTAGGAGGTCTAGATGGCCTCGTTGGCTTTCTAGTTGTAATTGCTTTGGCTGTTTGCTTTAGCCTTTCCGTTGCTAGTACCGCCTCGAAGGGTGGTATGTAGGTTCTGGGGCACCGTGGCATGTCTGTGGTCCGGAGCTTGTCCTTTGTAGGAACCTCTAGCTCAGGAACATCATCTATGAACAAGCAATCATCGAGACTTGGTAGTGAGTCCATTCTAATTTTCAAGCTGCATACAAAATAATTATAAAAAATAATAAGAAAAATAATAAAAAATTTCAAAATAAATGCAGAGCGTGCTTACAGAAAATCAAACGAAAAATAATAAAGAAATAATAATTAGAAACAAAAAGAAATAAAAAAACAATAAAGTTAAAGAATCCACCAGTAGTCTATATGTAGGGAGGTTACTTTTCCATG
This sequence comes from Dioctria linearis, assembly GCA_963930735.1. Classification (NCBI taxonomy): domain Eukaryota; kingdom Metazoa; phylum Arthropoda; class Insecta; order Diptera; family Asilidae; genus Dioctria; species Dioctria linearis. The sequence continues at coordinate 11,908 of CAWVNZ010002763.1, read as the reverse complement.
TGTTTTGCTGTTGGTCCAATGACGGATTTGCCTTTTGGCGGATTTAAGTCCAAGTAAAGTTGGTTTTAATTTGGTTTTGTCCTGCATTACCTGCTTTTTAATGGTCTAATTTTACCTCTTTATTTTATGAGATGGCGTTACTGTTCGTGCTGCAGAGTGTGGGTAGTAGAATATTTTGAGAAAACGTATTATTCTGCTTATTATTTGTTGCTTTTATATTTTTGGACTCGGTTGATGGTATTCTTGCGTTGTTATTTTGCAAGTGTTTCTGACATTTATAATGACTAGTGTAATTTTTTGCTGACAGTCAGTTGATCGAACGTACAGCGTTTGTAGTAGGTGTGATTGTTCGCTGCTTTGATTTGTGGAGGATTTTATACTACTCCTGCTGGTTGAGATTTTGTTGTTTTTCTTCGATTGGTAGTTTAAACAATTTTGTTATTGGTCGACAGTATTCTTGCTGCGCTGTTTAACTGTCGCTACTCTGACTTTGTTGTCCGTTCCAAAATGAATTTTAATTATTCTGCCGAGTAACCATTTTGTGGGAGGACAATTTTTGTTGTGGAATAAGACCATGTCATTAGGTTTTAGATTATTTTCAGAATTTCTCCACTTTGTGCGTGGTTGCAAGCTGTGTATATATTCCGCAGACCATTTTCTCCAAAATTGTTCTGTTAAATACTGCGCGTATTGCCATCGCTTGAGTAATGTATCATTCTGAGGTATAGATGGCTCTGGAATTGCTTTAATGTTTCTGCCTGTTAAAAAGTGGCCTGGTGTCAAACGTTGTAATCTTTTGGATCGTTTGACAGTGGAGTTAGCGGGCGTGAATTAATGCAAGCTTCAATTTGGCACATGACAGTCGAAAGTTCCTCAGACGTTAGTATAGCGTTTTGTATTGTTCGTTTTAAATGTGTTTTCAATGACTTTACCCCGGCTTCCCATAATCCACCAAAGTGTGGCGCGGCTGGTGGATTAAAGTGCCATGTAATTCCTGCCAACATAATGTCTGTAGCGATGTCGTGTGGAAGTTGGTTTAACATGTTTTTTAACTGACATGATAGTTCCTTGTTAGCTCTGATAAAGTTCGCACCGCAGTCAGAATATAGATGTCGGCATAAACCTCTTCGACCAGTAAAACGCTTGAGCGCGGCAAGGAATGCTGTCGTTGTGAGTTCGGTCACTATTTCAATAAGCAGTCCATATTGTGGCCATGCATATGAATATACTGAAGTATGCCTTCATAATTTTGGCATTTCGTATTTGTGAAGTTTTTATATCGATTGGGCCGGGGTAGTCTACTCCGGTATGTTCGAACACCATGGATGGTGTTGCTCTTGACGGCGGTAGATTTCCCATTATTTGATTTGTGGGTTTTGGCTTGGTTCGAAAGCATGGTATGCAGTGGTGGATTCGATGTCGGATAGTATTTCTGGCATTTATTAGCCAATACTTGTTCCTTAGTGTATTGAGAACTAGTTGTGTGCCTCCATGGAATGTATATTGATGAATGTAATCGATGATTATTTTTGACACATGATGCTTTTTGGGTAAAATCATCGGATGTTTTTGGTTGTATGTTAACATGGTGTTTTCGAGTCTGCCACCTACTCGAATCGTTTGGTTCTCATCCAAATATGGATTTAAGCTCAATATTTGGCCTTTGCTTGAGATTGTCTCTTTTTTCAGGAGGCATTCATATTCATCAGGAAATGCTTCATGTTGTATGATCCCTATGATTCTGTTTTCTGCTTGATTTAATTCATTAATTCATTAGATGTCAAGTAGCCGGTTTTACGTTTTATTGGTGGTGTTTGACAATTGGCATAAAATCTTCTGCAATAGGCGATGATGCGAATTAGTTTAGTGAATGATGAATACTTTTCTAGCCATGCAACTTTGTCATCAGTGCAAATCAAAACTTTGACCTTTCGTGATTCAAGTTCAAAACTATTGTTACTGACAGGTTGCTGTGGCCAGCTATTTTCATGTTGTTGAAGCCATGGTGGACCCTCCCACCATAGGTTGTGATTGCGCAGTTCGGTGGGGTATAATCCTCGAGTGGCGCAGTCCGCAGGATTGTCCTTTGATGGGACAAAATGCCAAAACCTAGGGTGGAGATTCTCGTGGATTTCGGCGACTCGATTCGCCACAAAGGTTTTCCATCGTGTTGGATGGCTGTGTATCCACGCCAATGTAATCTCTGAATCGCACCATGCTATAGTTGATATTTCTTGCAATTGCATATCGTTTTTTATTTGTTTCAGGAGACGGGACAGAATGACCGCTCCACATAGTTCCAATTTGGGCAGTGATGTGGACTTCGTAGGGGCAACTCTTGTTTTTGATGTCAATAAATGTGTAATGATTGAGTTGTCATTGTTGACAATACGCAGAAATGCCACACTTGCGTAAGCCTTTGTAGATGCGTCACAGAATCCGTGTAGCTGAATATTTTTTATTTTTGGTGTAAATTTTATCCATCTGTGTATTCTTATGGATTTGACGTCTAGTAAATTCTCTCGATATCTGATCCATTCTTGGGCCATTATGGTTTGTAATGGTTCGTCCCAAGAGTACCCGGCTAGCCATAGTTTTTGTATAAAGATTTTTGCGATTATGACGCATGGAGCTAACCATCCGAGCGGGTCGAACAAAGTTGCAGTTTCAGAGAGAATCTGTCGCTTGGTATATTTCTCCTTTGACGTTGTTGGCTCAATGGCGAAGCGAAATTCATCTGTTGAAGGATTCCACTGCAGTCCGAGAGTTTTTATAGTGTTCTTCTCTGCTAAGTATAGTATTGTGTTAATTTCTTGATCCTTCTTTGGAATGTTCGTCAGCAGTTCTGGGCAGTTCGCTGTCCATTTTCTTAGGTTAAATCCTCCTTTCCTGAGTGTCCTAATGAGCTCTTGTTGTAGTGACAAGCCGGCACTGATGCTGTGAGCCCCAGTTAATAAATCGTCGACGTAGAAGTTTGCCCGTAGATTCTGAGCTGCCAGTGGAGAAAGGTGTTGCTCATCATTAGCTAGTTGTTGGAGTGTTCGAATAGCCAGATATGGAGCTTCTGCTGTGCCGAATGTGACCGTGGTTAAACGGAAATCTTTTATCGGCTCCTCGGGACTATTTCCCATAAAATTCTTTGGAAGTCTTGATGATCTGGATGCATGTGTATCATCCTGTACATTTTTTCGATGTCGGCTGTTAGTGCATACTTGTACAGACGCCATTGTAAGATTAGGGCCCATAGTGTTTGCTGAATTGTTGGGCCGACTAACATTTGTTCATTTAATGACTGGCCATTGGTGGAACGAGCTGATGCATTGAATACGACTCTCGTTTTGGTCGTAGAACTCTCTTTTGTGACTGCATGATGTGGTAAATAGTAATGTCGGATTGGCTTTGATCCGACTTTGTTTTGTTCTGTTTCAAGTTGACTTGATGGAATCTCAGTCATGTGTCCCAGCTGTTGGTACTCCTGCATGCACGCTTTATACTGAGTAGCCATTTCTGGTTGCTTTTCCAGACGTTTCTCAAGTTGGAGAAATTGTTTTAACGCCATAAACCTCGTCTGACCAAGTTCTGGTCCACCTTTCCCCCTCAAGGGTAGTTTTACTTGGTATGGTCCATGGCTTAAACGTTGATGTGTGTCTTTGTATATTTTTTCACATAACTCATCATCGGGGTGGGCTATTTTTCGTGGGATTTCTTCTAATTCCCAGAATCATTTTAGTTGAAGATCTAATTTGTCATCTTCAGTTACTTGGACTGTGAGTGTTTTGATGTGCTTAGCTTCGTCCCTGTGTTCTGTTTTGCCCATTAAAATCCAGCCCAGTTGAGTGTATTGTGCTGTGGGGTCTCCTGGGGCACCTTTGATGATTCCATTTTCGATGATGTCTGCGTAAATGTCAGCTCCTAATAAAACGTCAATTGGACCAGGTTGGTAGAACTTTGGATCTGCTAGGTGTAGATGCTGTAGATAGAGTAATCTTTTGACGTTTAATGTGTCGGCTGGGACGAAATCTGTGATTTTGTGTAGAATGAGGGCGTTCATGTTTGTTTCAAACTGTGTATGGAGTGATTTTAGTTTAAATGATGCCTGGGACCTTATGGAAGCTGTCTGAATTTTACCTAGTCCAGTTACTTTAACATTTGCAGGTTGTTTTTGCATTTTTAATCGTTTTATTGCGCTTTCCGTAATAAACGAAACTTGAGAGCCTGAATCTATCAGCGCTCTCACTTGATGATTTTGTCCGTTTGGATCTTGAATATGGACTACCGCTGTTGACAGTAATGCTCGGTTGACATTTGAGAATAATGATGTAGTGTTTGGCTCATTGCTGCCACTAGGCTTCATGTCTGTTTGCCTCTGGTCATTATTTGTCACCTCGTTTTTTGCTTCGAGAGGTTGATTTACGTGTAGTAATGTGTTGTGCCGTTTTTGACACAGGAAGTAGGTTTTTTGGCTGGGACAACTATTGATGTTGTGTCCTGATGTGAGACAATTTTTACAAAGCTTGAATTTTTGCACGAATTGTAATCTTGAAGCTGGCGTTAATTTTTTAAATGCCGCACAATGAAAAAGCGTGTGATTTTGTTTGCACTTAGTGCAAGTATATGTTTTGCTCATGAAGGCATGAGCGCCTTTGTGTGCATGGTTAGATGACGGCATGTTATTTGAGTTCGTGGGTCTATAGCTGCGCCGTAACTCTTGGGTATGTGGAGACCTTGTTTGTCGTCCATGTTCTGCTGAGTTCAAGTTTTGAATTGATTCTAGAGTACGGAAGCGTGACTCTAGAAACGCTGACAGATCAGCGTATGTTGGCAATTCGGAATTACTGCCTTGCTCTTGCTCCCATAGTTGATGAGTCTCTGATGGGAGGCGTTGAACAAGGTTGTAAATTAAAATTGCATCCCAATGTTCTATTGGTAGCTCTAAATATTTTAGCTCGTGGAGACTCTCTTCTGTCTGATCTAGAAGAGTGCGGATGGCGTGGGCTGACTCCGTTTTGATTGGTGTCTGGTTTAGTAAGGCTTTTAAGTGTGTGTTAACTTGAGCCCGCTTGTTATTGTATCGTTTTTGTAGTAGTCCCACGCCTTAATATAATTTGCTTCTGTCACTTCTAACTGACGTAGTAAGCGTTCTGCTTCGCCAGTGACGCTGAGCTTGAGGTAGCGAAGTTTTTGGACCTTGGATATATTTAGGTCTGTGTGAATTAATGAATTGAACAAATCATGGAATGTCCGCCATGATTTGTAATTACCGTCGAATGTCGGTATATGGATTGGTGGAAGCCGTGTTTCAGGCTTTGAGGGTCGTACTGACTGAACTCTGGGTTCATTTGTGTTAGGAGGGAGTGCTGGAAATGACTCCTCTAATTCCTCTAAGAGAGTGGATAGGAGATTTATATATATGAGTTCGGTTTCCTCATATAGTTCTCCTTTGGCGTAGTCGCTTTGCGCGCCATCTTTGGTCGTCCAGATTGCTATATGCAGATCTGTGAAAGATTTCTAGAGTTTTTCTAGAGAGTCTATGCGTGCCGCATAGTATTTTTTGCCTGCCTTTGTATCAGTATTAGCTTTGGTGTGATTTATGGCGGCTTTTTTTATCAGATCGTTCATCGTCAAGTTAGCGATCTCTGTCATTTTGGAAATCCTCCTGTCTTATCCGGCTTTGAAGGACCAATGTTAAGTCCCAATATGGGATTAATCATAAAAGGGGCAGGTGCCGGTTTTGAAATGATAAGACAGAAGATCTTTCAAATATCAGAGTTCACTGCTTTATTGTCACTTCAAATGCTCCTTAATAACTAGTCAGTTCAGTACTTAAATTTATGGTAATTCAAAATTCACTTACGCTACTTTAATACATTTACACTTATTACTACCTTAAAATACCGAGCCTCCACTGGCGAATTTCTATTCCTTATCTGTAATAGAAAAGAGACTATTATTATTCAAATCAAATAACAAGGGGTTGGATTTTAGTTTGAGCAGAGTGAGCGTCAAATAACTGCTCTGTAAAATTGCTGGGATCAAAAACTCCCGATGTAGGGTGCTGAAAAAATGTATATATGTTAAACTGGTTAGTAACAAAGGGTTTCATGTACTTCCCTTGATTCAATGGGTTAAGCAAGACTTCAGTGCCTTCAATGTACTGCCGATCTGTCTCGATGCTCAGTCAGAACTTGAGTGATTTGCTACTTTCAGTAGCTCGCTATTTATAGGTAGAAACACAATAGAAATTGTGTCTGCCGGTGGCGTTGCCAATGACGCCCGCGTCTTTGTGTGAACTTTTATGTATTTGGTCCTCGAATGTCGTCATCGTGTGATGTTTCATGCATTTGGTCCAAAAATGGTGGCACCATAGTTTTAATCGGAATATGTACTGACAGCTGCCATATTGATTTTGTCAAAGTAGTTCATGGCAGCTGTTTTGGTTGGAGTTGAAGGTAATATATGATTTAAATATTTATTTATAAATAATAAATTATTTTGTATTTTTAGAACTGTGAGGTGAATTCCTGTGGCTGAAAGTGGATGGATTCTACGAGTGTAAGTATGGTTTTATAGATTACTTTAGAATTAAAATACTGAGACTGTTAACTATTTGTTGATTTGATGACTTGTATTTCATTTTTTATTTTTTAGCTGCTGGAAAAAATGTTTGAAGACTGACGCAGCGTGGGAAGTAACTTTTGTTTGAGAGGAAAGTTTTTTTGTTTTAATTAAAAAAGTCCCAGACTAAGAAATGATCTGAGACTTCCTTTTTATTTGCATCTTTTAGTGATGCTTTTGATTTGTTTGCTTTTAGCTCACAACGTTCGAGGCCATGTCTTCGCGGGGTATTACATTACCTTCGTGGGCAATTTTAGTATTAGTATGTGAGTATTTAGTATATATAATTTTATTTTATTTTAGGATTGTTCCGCGACGGAACAGTACTGTAGAAAAGGCAATCCCTGGCGCAATTAAAACTTGCGATAGTAAAAAATTATTTTTTGAATAATTTACTATAGAAAAGGCAATCCCTGGCGTAATTAAAATTTGCGACAGTTGAAAATTATTTTTTGAATAATTTACTGTAGAAAAGGCAATCCCTGGCGCACTTAAAATTTGCGACAGTAAAAAATTATTTTTTGAATAATTTACTATAGAAAAGGCAATCCCTGGCGCAATTAAAACTTGCGATAGTATAAAATTATTTTTTGAATAATGTACTTGTTAAGTCCCAATATGGGCTTAATCATAAAAGGGGCAGGTGCCGGTTTTGAAATGATAAGACAGAAGATGATCTGATCTAGAAGAGTGCGGATGGCGTGGGCTGACTCCGTTTTGATTGGTGTCTGGTTTAGTAAGGCTTTTAAGTGTGTGTTTACTTGAGCCCGCTTGTTATTGTATCGTTTTTGTAGTAGTTCCCACGCCTTAATATAATTTGCTTCTGTCACTTCTAACTGACGTAGTAAGCGTTCTGCTTCGCCAGTGACGCTGAGCTTGAGGTAGCGAAGTTTTTGGACCTTGGATATATTTAGGTCTGTGTGAATTAATGAATTGAACAAATCATGGAATGTCCGCCATGATTTGTAATTACCGTCGAATGTCGGTATATGGATTGGTGGAAGCCGTGTTTCAGGCTTTGAGGGTCATACTGACTGAACTCTGGGTTCATTTGTGTTAGGAGGGAGTGCTGGAAAGGACTCCTCTAATTCCTCTAAGAGAGTGGATAGGAGATTTATATATATGAGTTCGGTTTCCTCATATAGTTCTCCTTTGGCGTAGTCGCTTTGCGCGCCATCTTTGGTCGTCCAGATTGCTATATGCAGATCTGTGAAAGATTTCTAGAGTTTTTCTAGAGAGTCTATGCGTGCCGCATAGTATTTTTTGCCTGCCTTTGTATCAGTATTAGCTTTGGTGTGATTTATGGCGGCTTTTTTTATCAGATCGTTCATCGTCAAGTTAGCGATCTCTGTCATTTTGGAAATCCTCCTGTCTTATCCGGCTTTGAAGGACCAATGTTAAGTCCCAATATGGGATTAATCATAAAAGGGGCAGGTGCCGGTTTTGAAATGATAAGACAGAAGATCTTTCAAATATCAGAGTTCACTGCTTTATTGTCACTTCAAATGCTCCTTAATAACTAGTCAGTTCAGTACTTAAATTTATGGTAATTCAAAATTCACTTACGCTACTTTAATACATTTACACTTATTACTACCTTAAAATACCGAGCCTCCACTGGCGAATTTCTATTCCTTATCTGTAATAGAAAAGAGACTATTATTAATCAAATCAAATAACAAGGGGTTGGATTTTAGTTTGAGCAGAGTGAGCGTCAAATAACTGCTCTGTAAAATTGCTGGGATCAAAAACTCCCGATGTAGGGTGCTGAAAAAATGTATATATGTTAAACTGGTTAGTAACAAAGGGTTTCATGTACTTCCCTTGATTCAATGGGTTAAGCAAGACTTCAGTGGCTTCAATGTACTGCCGATCTGTCTCGATGCTCAGTCAGAACTTGAGTGATTTGCTACTTTCAGTAGCTCGCTATTTATAGGCAGAAACACAATAGAAATTGTGTCTGCCGGTGGCGTTGCCAATGACGCCCGCGTCTTTGTGTGAACTTTTATGTATTTGGTCCTCGAATGTGGTCTTCGTGTGATGTTTCATGCATTTGGTCCAAAAATGGTGGCACCATAGTTTTAATCGGAATATGTACTGACAGCTGCCATATTGATTTTGTCAAAGTAGTTCATGGCAGCTGTTTTGGTTGGAGTTGAAGGTAATATATGATTTAAATATTTATTTATAAATAATAAATTATTTTGTATTTTTAGAACTGTGAGGTGAATTCCTGTGGCTGAAAGTGGATGGATTCTACGAGTGTAAGTATGGTTTTATAGATTACTTTAGAATTAAAATACTGAGACTGTTAACTATTTGTTGATTTGATGACTTGTATTTCATTTTTTATTTTTTAGCTGCTCGAAAAAATGTTTGAAGACTGACGCAGCGTGGGAAGTAACTTTTGTTTGAGAGGAAAGTTTTTTGTTTTAATTAAAAAAGTCTCAGACTAAGAAATGATCTGAGACTTCCTTTTTATTTGCATCTTTTAGTGATGCTTTTGATTTGTTTGCTTTTAGCTCACAACGTTCGAGGCCATGTCTTCGCGGGGTATTACATTACCTTCGTGGGCAATTTTAGTATTAGTATGTGAGTATTTAGTATATATAATTTTATTTTATTTTAGGATTGTTCCGCGACGGAACAGTACTGTAGAAAAGGCAATCCCTGGCGCAATTAAAACTTGCGATAGTAAAAAATTATTTTTTGAATAATTTACTATAGAAAAGGCAATCCCTGGCGTAATTAAAATTTGCGACAGTTGAAAATTATTTTTTGAATAATTTACTGTAGAAAAGGCAATCCCTGGCGCACTTAAAATTTGCGACAGTAAAAAATTATTTTTTGAATAATTTACTATAGAAAAGGCAATCCCTGGCGCAATTAAAACTTGCGATAGTATAAAATTATTTTTTGAATAATTTACTGTAGAAAAGGCAATCCCTGGCGTAATTAAAATTTGCGACAGTAGAAAATTATTTTTTGAATAATTTACTGTAGAAAAGGCAATCCCTGGCGCAATTAAAATTTGCGACAGTATAAAATTATTTATTGAATAATTTACTATAGAAAAGGCAATCCCTGGGATATTTAAAATTTGCGACAGTAAAAAATTATTTTTTGAAAAATTTACTAGAGAAAAGGCAATCCCTGGCGTAATTAAAACTTGCGACAGTAAAAAATTATTTTTTGAATAATTTACTATAGAAAAGGGAATCCCTGGCGTAATTAAAATTTGCGACAGTAGAAAATTATTTTTTGAATAATTTACTATAGAAAAGGCAATCCCTGGCGCAATTAAAATTTGCGACAGTAAAAAATTATTTTTTGAATAATTTACTATAGAAAAGGCAATCCCTGGCGTAATTAAAATTTGCGACAGTATAAAATTATTTTTTGAATAATTTTCTATATAAAAGGCAATCCCTGGCGTAATTAAAATTTGCGACAGTAGAAAATTATTTTTTGAATAATTTACTGTAGTAAAGGCAATCCCTGGCGCAATTAAAATTTGCGACAGTAAAAAATTATTTTTTGAATAATTTACTATAGAAAAGGCAATCCCTGGCGTAATTAAAATTTGCGACAGTATAAAATTATTTTTTGAATAATTTACTATATAAAAGGCAATTCCTGGCGTAATTAAAATTTGCGACAGTAGAAAATTATTTTTTGAATAATTTACTGTAGAAAAGGCAATCCCTGGCGCAATTAAAACTTGCGATAGTAAAAAATTATTTTTTGAATAATTTAATATAGAAAAGGCAATCCCTGGCGCATTTAAAATTTGCGACAGTAGAAAATTATTTTTTGAATAATTTACTATAGAAAAGGCAATCCCTGGCGCAATTAAAATTTGCGACAGTAAAAAATTATTTTGTGAGAAATTTACTATACAAAAGGCAATCCCTGGGATATTTAAAATTTGCGACAGTAGAAAATTATTTTTTGAATAATTTACTATAGAAAAGGCAATCCCTGGCGTAATTAAAATTTGCGACAGTAGAAAATTATGTTTTGAATAATTTACTATAGAAAAGGCAATCCCTGGCGCAATTAAAATTTGCGACAGTAAAAAATTATTTTTTGCAAAATTTACTATAGAAAAGGCAATCCCTGGCGCACTTAAAATTTGCGACAGTAAAAAATTATTTTTTGAATAATTTACTATAGAAAAGGCAATCACTGGCGTAACTAAAATTTGCGACAGTAAAAAGTTATTTTTTGAATAATTTACTATAGAAAAGGCAATCCCTGGCGCAATTACAATTTGCGACAGTTGAAAATTATTTTTTGAATAATTTACTATAGAAAAGGCAATTCCTGGTGCACTTAAAATTTGCGACAGTAAAAAATTATTTTTTGAATAATTTACTATAGAAAAGGCAATCCCTGGCGTAATTAAAATTTGCGACAGTATAAAATTATTTTTTGAATAATTTACTATATAAAAGGCAATCCCTGGCGTAATTAAAATTTGCGACAGTTGAAAATTATTTTTTGAATAATTTACTATAGAAAAGGCAATCCCTGGCGTAATTAAAATTTGCGACAGTAGAAAATTATTTTTTGAATAATTTACTATAGAAAAGGCAATCCCTGGCGCAATTAAAATTTGCGACAGTAAAAAATTATTTTTTGCAAAATTTACTATAGAAAAGGCAATCCCTGGCGCACTTAAAATTTGCGACAGTAGAAAATTATTTTTTGCAAAATTTACTATAGAAAAGGCAATCGCTGGAGCAATTAAAATTTGCGACAGAAGAAAATTATTTTTTGAATAATTTACTATAGAAAAGGCAATCCCTGGCGTAATTAAAATTTGCGACAGTAGAAAATAATTTTTTGAATAATTTACTATAGAAAAGGCAATCCCTGGCGTATTTAAAATTTGCGACAGTAAGAAATTATTTTTTGAATAATTTACTATAGAAATGGCAATCCCTGGCGTAATTAAAATTTGCGACAGTATAAAATTATTTTTTGAATAATTTACTATAGAAAAGGTAATCCCTGGCGCACTTAAAATTTGCGACAGTAGAAAATTATTTTTTGAAAAATTTACTATAGAAAAGACAATCCCTGGCGCACTTAAAATTTGCGACAGTAGAAAATTATTTTTTGAATAATTTACTATAGAAAAGGCAATCCCTGGGATATTTAAAATTTGCGACAGTAAAAAATTATTTTTTGAAAAATTTACTATAGAAAAGGCAATCCCTGGCGTAATTAAAACTTGCGACAGTAAAAAATTATTTTTTGAATAATTTACAATAGAAAAGGCAATCCC
>CAWVNZ010002762.1:0-37106 GCA_963930735.1 Dioctria linearis | reverse complement strand
TTCAAAAATTAATTTTTTACTGTCACAAATTTTAAATACGCCAGGGATTGCCTTTTCTATAGTAAATTTTGCAAAAAATAATTTTTTACTGTCGCAAATTTTAATTACGCCAGGGATTGCCTTTTCTACAGTAAATTTTTCAAAAATTAATTTTTTACTGTCGCAAATTTTAATTGCGCCAGGGATTGCCTTTTCTACAGTAAATTTTTCAAAAAATAATTTTATACTGTCGCAAATTTTATTTACGCCAGGGATTGCCTTTTCTATAGTAAATTTTTCAAAATTTAATTTTATACTGTCGCAAATTTTAATTGCGCCAGGGATTGCCTTTTCTATAGTAAATTTTTCACAAATTAATTTTTTACTGTCGCAAATTTTAAATACGCCAGGGATTGCCTTTTCTATAGAAAATTTTTCAAAATTTAATTTTATACTGTCGCAAATTTTAATTACGCCAGGGATTGCCTTTTCTACAGTAAATTTTTCAAAAAATAATTTTTTACTGTCGCAAATTTTAATTGCGCCAGGGATTGCCTTTTCAACAGTAAATTTTTCAAAAAATCATTTTATACTGTCGCAAATTTTAATTACGCCAGGGATTGCCTTTTCTATAGTAAATTTTTCAAAATTTAATTTTATACTGTCGCAAATTTTAATTGCGCCAGGGATTGCCTTTTCAATAGTAAATTTTTCACAAATTAATTTTTTACTTTCGCAAATTTTAATTTGCCAGGGATTGCGTTTTCTATAGTAAATTTTTCAAAAACTAATTTTTTACTGTGCAAATTTTAATTACGCCAGGGATTGCCTTTTCTATAGTAAATTTTTCAAAATTTAATTTTTTACTGTCGCAAATTTTAATTGCGGCAGGGATTGCCTTTCCTACAGTAAATTTTTCAAAAAATAGTTTTTTACTGTCGAAAATTTTAATTGCGCCAGGGATTGCCTTTTATATAGTAAATTTTTCAAAAATTAATTTTTTACTGTCGCAAATTTTAAATACGCCAGGCATTGCCTTTTCTATAGTAAATTTTGCAAAAAATAATTTTATACTGTCGCAAATTTTAATTACGCCAGGGATTGCCTTTTCTACAGTATATTTTGTAAAAAAATAATTTTCTACTGTCGCAAATTTTAATTGCGTCAGGGATTGCCTTTTATATAGTAAATTTTTCAAAAACTAATTTTTTACTGTCGCAAATTTTAAATACGCCAGGGATTGCCTTTTCTATAGTAAATTTTTCAAAATTTAATTTTATACTGTCGCAAATTTTAATTGCGCCAGGGATTGTCTTTTCTATAGTAAATTTTTCAAAACTTAATTTTTTACTGTCGCAAATTTTAATTACGCCAGGGATTGCCTTTTCTATAGTAAATTTTTCAAAGTTTAATTTTATACTGTCGCAAATTTTAATTACGCCAGGGATAGCCTTTTCTATAGTAAATTTTTCAAAAATTAATTTTTTACTGTCGCAAATTTTGCATCCGCGAGGTATTGCTTTTCTATAGTAATTTACTAAAAAAAATTATTTACTGTCGCAAATTTTAATTACGCCAGGGATTGCCTTTTCTACAGTAAATTTTGCAAAAAATAATTTTCTACTGTCGCAAATTTTAATTACGCCAGGGATTGACTTTTCTACAGAAAATTTTGCAAAAAATAATTTTCTACTGTCGCAAATTTTAATTTCGCCAGGGATTGCCTTTTCTATAGTAAATTTTTCAAAATTTAATTTTATACTGTCGCAAATTTTAATTGCGCCATGGATTGCCTTTTCTACAGTAAATTTTTCAAAATTTAATTTTTTACAGTCGCAAATTTTAATTGCGCCAGGGATTGCCTTTTCTATAGTAAATTTTTCACAAATTAATTTTTTACTGTCGCAAATTTTAATTGCGCCAGGGATTTCCTTTTCTACATTAAATTTTTCAAAAAATAATTTTTTACTGTCGCAAATTTTAATTACGCCAGGGATTGCCTTTTCTATTGTAAATTATTCAAAAAATAATTTTTTACTGTCGCAAATTTTAAATCCGCCAGGGATTGCCTTTTCTATAGTACATTATTCAAAAAATAATTTTTTATTGTCGCAAATTTTAATTGCGCCAGGGATTGCCTTTTCTACAGTAAATTTTTCAAAAAATAATTTTCTATTGTCGCAAATTTTAAATACGCCAGGGATTGCCTTTTCTATAGTAAATTTTGCAAAAAATAATTTTTTACTGTCGCAAATTTTAATTATGCCAGGGATTGCCTTTTCTACAGTAAATTTTTCAAAAAATAATTTTCTATTGTCGCAAATTTTAATTGCGCCAGGGATTGCCATTTCTACAGTAAATTTTTCAAAATTTAATTTTATACTGTCGCAAATTTTAATTGCGCCAGGGATTGCCTTTTCTATAGAAAATTTTTCAAAATTTAATTTTATACTGTCGCAAATTTTAATTATGCCAGGGATTGCCTTTTCTACAGTAAATTTTTCAAAAACTAATTTTTTACTGTCGCAAATTTTAAATACGCCAGGGATTGCCTTTTCAATAGTAAATTTTTCACAAATTAATTTTTTACTTTCGCAAATTTTAATTTGCCAGCGATTGCCTTTTCTATAGTAAATTTTTCAAAAACTAATTTTTTTCTGTCGCAAAATTTAATTACGCCAGGGATTGCCTTTTCTATAGTAAATTTTTCAAAATTTAATTTTTTACTGTCGCAAATTTTAACTGCGGCAGAGATTGCCTTTCCTACAGTAAATTTTTCAAAAAATAGTTTTTTACTGTCGAAAATTTTAATTGCGGCAGGGATTGCCTTTTCTATAGTAAATTTTTCAAAAATTAATTTTTTACTGTCGCAAATTTTAAATACGCCAGGCATTTCCTTTTCTATAGTAAATTTTGCAAAAAATAATTTTTTACTGTCGCAAATTTTAATTACGCCAGGGTTTGCCTTTTCTACAGTATATTTTGCAAAAAATAATTTTCTACTGTCGCAAATTTTAATTGCGCCAGGGATTGCCTTTTATATAGTAAATTTTTCAAAAACTAATTTTTTACTGTCGCAAATTTTAAATACGCCAGGGATTGCCTTTTCTATAGTAAATTTTTCAAAATTTAATTTTATACTGTCGCAAATTTTAATTGCGCCAGGGATTGTCTTTTCTATAGTAAATTTTTCAAAAATTAATTTTTTACTGTCGCAAATTTTAATTACGCCAGGGATTGCCTTTTCTATAGTAAATTTTTCAAAGTTTAATTTTATACTGTCGCAAATTTTAATTACGTCAGGGATTGCCTTTTCTATAGTAAATTTTTCAAAAATTAATTTTTTACTGTCGCAAATTTTGCATCCGCGAGGGATTGCCTTTTCTATAGTAATTTGCTAAAAAAAAATTATTTACTGTCGCAAATTTTAATTACGCCAGGGATTGCCTTTTCTACAGTAAATTTTGCACAAAATAATTTTCTACTGTCGCAAATTTTAATTACGCCAGGGATTGACTTTTCTACAGTAAATTTTGCAAAAAATAATTTTCTACTGTCGCAAATTTTAATTTCGCCAGGGATTGCCTTTTCTATAGTAAATTTTTCAAAATTTAATTTTATATTGTCACAAATTTTAATTGCGCCATGGATTGCCTTTTCTACAGCAAATTTTTCAAAATTTAATTTTTTACAGTCGCAAATTTTAATTGCGCCAGGGATTGCCTTTTCTATAGTAAATTTTTCACAAATTAATTTTTTACTGTAGCAAATTTTAATTGCGCCAGGGTTTGCCTTTTCTACATTAAATGTTTCAAAAAATAATTTTTTACTGTCGCAAATTTTAATTACGCCAGGGATTGCCTTTTTATTGTAAATTATTCAAAAAATAATTTTTTACTGTCGCAAATTTTAAATCCGCCAGGGATTGCCTTTTCTATAGTAAATTTTGCAAAAAATAATTTTTTACTGTCGCAAATTTTAATTACGCCAGGGATTGCCTTTTCTACAGTAAATTTTTCAAAAATTAATTTTCTACTGTCGCAACTTTTAATTGCGCCAGGGATTGCCTTTTCTATAGTAAATTATTAAAAAAATAATTTTTTACTGACCCAAATTTTAAATCCGCCAGGGATTGCCTTTTCTATAGTAAATTATTCAAAAAATAATTTTCTACTGTCGCAAATTTTAATTACGCCAGGGATTGCCTTTTCTACAGTATATTTTGCAAAAAATAATTTTCTACTGTCGCAAATTTTAATTGCGCCAGGGATTGCCTTTTATATAGTAATTTTTCAAAAACTAATTTTTTACTGTCGCAAATTTTAAATACGCCAGGGATTGCCGTTTCTATAGTAAATTTTTCAAAATTTAATTTTATACTGTCGCAAATTTTAATTGCGCCAGGGATTGTCTTTTCTATAGTAAATTTTTCAAAAATTAATTTTTTACTGTCGCAAATTTTAATTACGCCAGGAATTGCCTTTTCTATAGTAAATTTTTCAAAGTTTAATTTTATACTGTCGCAAATTTTAATTACGCCAGGGATTGCCTTTTCTATAGTAAATTTTTCAAAAATTAATTTTTTACTGTCGCAAATTTTGCATCCGCGAAGGATTGCCTTTTCTATAGTAATTTGCTAAAAAAAAATTATTTACTGTCGCAAATTTTAAATACGCCAGGCATTGCCTTTTCTATAGTAAATTTTGCAAAAAATAATTTTTTACTGTCGCAAATTTTAATTACGCCAGGGATTGCCTTTTCTACAGTATATTTTGTAAAAAATAATTTTCTACTGTCGCAAATTTTAATTGCGCCAGGGATTGCCTTTTATATAGTAAATTTTTCAAAAACTAATTTTTTACTGTCGAAAATTTTAAATACGCCAGGGATTGTCTTTTCTATAGTAAATTTTTCAAAATTTAATTTTATACTGTCGCAAATTTTAATTGCGCCAGGGATTGTCTTTTCTATAGTAAATTTTCAAAATTAATTTTTTACTGTCGCAAATTTTAATTACGCCAGGGATTGCCTTTTCTATAGTAAATTTCTCAAAGTTTAATTTTATACTGTCGCAAATTTTAATTACGCCAGGGATTGCCTTTTCTATAGTAAATTTTTCAAAAATTAATTTTTTACTGTCGCAAATTTTGCATCCGCGAGGTATTGCTTTTCTATAGTAATTTTCTAAAAAAAAATTATTTACTGTCGCAAATTTTAATTACGCCAGGGATTGCCTTTTCTACAGTAAATTTTGCAAAAAATAATTTTCTACTGTCGCAAATTTTAATTACGCCAGGGATTGACTTTTCTACAGAAAATTTTGCAAAAAATAATTTTCTACTGTCGCAAATTTTAATTTCGCCAGGGATTGCCTTTTCTATAGTAAATTTTTCAAAATTTAATTTTATACTGTCGCAAATTTTAATTGCGCCATGGATTGCCTTTTCTACAGTAAATTTTTCAAAATTTAATTTTTTACAGTCGCAAATTTTAATTGCGCCAGGGATTGCCTTTTCTATAGTAAATTTTTCACAAATTAATTTTTTACTGTCGCAAATTTTAATTGCGCCAGGGATTTCCTTTTCTACATTAAATTTTTCAAAAAATAATTTTTTACTGTCGCAAATTTTAATTACGCCAGGGATTGCCTTTTCTATTGTAAATTATTCAAAAAATAATTTTTTACTGTCGCAAATTTTAAATCCGCCAGGGATTGCCTTTTCTATAGTAAATTATTCAAAAAATAATTTTTTATTGTCGCAAATTTTAATTGCGCCAGGGATTGCCTTTTCTACAGTAAATTTTTCAAAAAATAATTTTCTATTGTCGCAAATTTTAAATACGTCAGGGATTGCCTTTTCTATAGTAAATTTTGCAAAAAATAATTTTTTACTGTCGCAAATTTTAATTACGCCAGGGATTGCCATTTCTACAGTAAATTTTTCAAAAAATAATTTTCTATTGTCGCAAATTTTAATTGCGCCAGGGATTGCCATTTCTACAGTAAATTTTTCAAAATTTAATTTTATACTGTCGCAAATTTTAATTGCGCCAGGGATTGCCTTTTCTATAGAAAATTTTTCAAAATTTAATTTTATACTGTCGCAAATTTTAATTATGCCAGGGATTGCCTTTTCTACAGTAAATTTTTCAAAAATAATTTTTTACTGTCGCAAATTTTAATTGCGCCAGGGATTGCCTTTTCTACAGTAAATTTTTCAAAAAATCATTTTATACTGTCGCAAATTTTAATTACGCCAGGGATTGCCTTTTCTATAGTAAATTTTTCAAAATTTAATTTTATACTGTCGCAAATTTTAATTGCGCCAGGGATTGCCTTTTATATAGTAAATTTTTCAAAAACTAATTTTTTACTGTCGCAAATTTTAAATACGCCAGGGATTGCCTTTCAATAGTAAATTTTTCACAAATTAATTTTTTACTTTCGCAAATTTTAATTTGCCAGCGATTGCCTTTTCTATAGTAAATTTTTCAAAAACTAATTTTTTACTGTCGCAAATTTTAATTACGCCAGGGATTGCCTTTTCTATAGTAAATTTTTCAAAATTTAATTTTTTACTGTCGCAAATTTTAATTGCGGCAGGGATTGCCTTTCCTACAGTAAATTTTTCAAAAAATAGTTTTTTACTGTCGAAAATTTTAATTGCGCCAGGGATTGCCTTTTCTATAGTAAATTTTTCAAAAATTAATTTTTTACTGTCGCAAATTTTAAATACGCCAGGCATTTCCTTTTCTATAGTAAATTTTGCAAAAAATAATTTTTTACTGTCGCAAATTTTAATTACGCCAGGGATTGCCTTTTCTACAGTATATTTTGCAAAAAATAATTTTCTACTGTCGCAAATTTTAATTGCGCCAGGGATTGCCTTTTATATAGTAAATTTTTCAAAAACTAATTTTTTACTGTCGCAAATTTTAAATACGCCAGGGATTGCCTTTTCTATAGTAAATTTTTCAAAATTTAATTTTATGCTGTCGCAAATTTTAATTGCGCCAGGGATTGTCTTTTCTATAGTAAATTTTTCAAAAATTAATTTTTTACTGTCGCAAATTTTAATTACGCCAGGGATTGCCTTTTCTATAGTAAATTTTTCAAAGTTTAATTTTATACTGTCGCAAATTTTAATTACGCCAGGGATTGCCTTTTCTATAGTAAATTTTTCAAAAATTAATTTTTTACTGTCGCAAATTTTGCATCCGCGAGGGATTGCCTTTTCTATAGTAATTTGCTAAAAAAAAATTATTTACTGTCGCAAATTTGAATTACGCCAGGGATTGCCTTTTCTACAGTAAATTTTGCAAAAAATAATTTTCTACTGTCGCAAATTTTAATTACGCCAGGGATTGACTTTTCTACAGTAAATTTTGCAAAAAATAATTTTCTACTGTCGCAAATTTTTTACGCCAGGGATTGCCTTTTCTATAGTAAATTTTTCAAAAATTAATTTTATACTGTCGAAAATTTTAATTGCGCCAGGGATTGCCTTTTATATAGTAAATTTTTCAAAAATTAATTTTTTACTGTCGCAAATTTTAAATACGCCAGGGATTGCCTTTTCTATAGTAAATTTTGCAAAAAATAATTTTTTACTGTCGCAAATTTTAATTACGCCAGGGATTGCCTTTTCTACAGTAAATTTTTCAAAAATTAATTTTTTACTGTCACAAATTTTAAATACGCCAGGGATTGCCTTTTCTATAGTAAATTTTGCAAAAAATAATTTTTTACTGTCGCAAATTATAATTACGCCAGGGATTGCCTTTTCTACAGTAAATTTTCCAAAAAATATTTTTTTACTGTCGCAAATTTGAATTACGCCAGGGATTGCCTTTTCTATAGTAAATTTTTCAAAAAATAATTTTTTGCTGTCGCAAATTTTAATTGCCCCAGGGATTGCCTTTTCTACTGTAAATTTTTCAAAAAATAGTTTTTTACTGTCGCAAATTTTAATTACGCCGGGGATTGCCTTTTCTATAGTAAATTTTTCAAAAATTAATTTTATACTGTCGCAAATTTTAAATCCGCCAGGGATTGCCTTTTCTATAGTAAATTTTTCAAAAAATAATTTTTTACTGTCGCAAATTTTAATTGCGCCAGGGATTGCCTTTTCTACAGTAAATTTTTCAAAAATTAATTTTTTACTGTCGCAAATTTTAATTACGCCAGGGATTGCCTTTTCTATAGTAAATTTTTCAAAAAATAATTTTTTACTGTCGCAAATTTTAAATACGCCAGGGATTGCCTTTTCTATAGTAAATTTTTCAAAAATTAATTTTATACTGTCGGAAATTTTAATTGCGCCAGGGATTGCCTTTCTATAGTAAATTTTTCAAAAATTAATTTGTTACTGTCGCAAATTTTAAATACGCCAGGGATTGCCTTTTCTATAGTAAATTTTGCAAAAAATAATTTTTTACTGTCGCAAATTTTAATTACGCCAGGGATTGCCTTTTCTACAGTAAATTTTTCAAAAATTAATTTTTTACTGTCACAAATTTTAAATACGCCAGGGATTGCCTTTTCTATAGTAAATTTTGCAAAAAATAATTTTTGACTGTCGCAAATTTTAATTACGCCAGGGATTGCCTATTCTATAGTAAATTTTTAAAAAAATAATTTTTTACTGTCGCAAATTTTAAATACGCCAGGGATTGCCTTTTCTATAGTAAATTTTTCAAAAATTAATTTTATACTGTCGAAAATTTTAATTGCGCCAGGGATTGCCTTTTCTATAGTAAATTTTTCAAAAATTAATTTTTTACTGTCGCAAATTTTTATTACGCCAGGGATTGCCTATTCTATAGTAAATTTTTCAAAAAATAATTTTTTACTGTCGCAAATTTTAAATACGCCAGGGATTGCCTTTTCTATAGTAAATTTTTCAAAAATTAATTTTATACTGTCGAAAATTTTAATTGCGCCAGGGATTGCCTTTTCTATAGTAAATTTTTCAAAAATTAATTTTTTACTGTCGCAAATTTTAAATACGCCAGGGATTGCCTTTTCTATAGTAAATTTTGCAAAAAATAATTTTTTACTGTCGCAAATTTTAATTACAGCAGGGATTGCATTTTCTATAGTAAATTTTCCAAAAATTAATTTTTTACTGTCGCAAATTTTAAATCCGCCAGGGATTGCCTTTTCTATAGTAAATTTTTCAAAAAATAATTTTTTACTGTCGCATATTTTAGTTGCGCCAGGGATTGCCTTTTCTACAGTAAATTTTTCAAAAAATAATTTTTTACTGTCGCAAATTTTAATTACGCCAGGGATTGCCTTTTCTATAGTAAATTTTTCAAAAAATAATTTTTTACTGTCGAAATTTTAAATACGCCAGGGATTGCCTTTTCTATAGTAAATTTTTCAAAAATTAATTTTATACTGTCGAAAATTTTAATTGCGCCAGAGATTGCCTTTTCTATAGTAAATTTTTCAAAAATTAATTTTTTACTGTCGCAAATTTTAAATACGCCAGGGATTGCCTTTTCTATAGTAAATTTTGCAAAAAATAATTTTTTACTGTTGCAAATTTTAATTACGCCAGGGATTGCCTTTTCTACAGTAAATTTTTCAAAAATTAATTTTTTACTGTCACAAATTTTAAATACGCCAGGAATTGCCTTTTCTATAGTAAATTTTGCAAAAAATAATTTTTTACTGTCGCAAATTTTAATTACGCCAGGGATTGCCTTTTCTACAGTAAATTTTTCAAAAAATAATTTTTTACTGTCGCAAATTTGAATTACGCCAGGGATTGCCTTTTCTATAGTAAATTTTTCAAAAAATAGTTTTTTGCTGTCGCAAATTTTAATTGCCCCAGGGATTGCCTTTTCTACAGTAAATTTTTCAAAAAATAGTTTTTTACTGTCGCAAATTTTAAATACGCCAGGGATTGCCTTTTCTATAGTAAATTTTGCAAAAAATAATTTTTTACTGTCGCAAATTTTAATTACGCCAGGGATTGCCTTTTCTACAGTAAATTTTTCAAAAATTAATTTTTTACTGTCACAAATTTTAAATACGCCAGGGATTGCCTTTTCTATAGTAAATTTTGCAAAAAATAATTTTTTACTGTCGCAAATTTTAATTACGCCAGGGATTGCCTTTTCTACAGTAAATTTTTCAAAAATTAATTTTTTACTGTCGCAAATTTTAATTGCGCCAGGGATTGCCTTTTCTACAGTAAATTTTTCAAAAAATAATTTTATACTGTCGCAAATTTTATTTACGCCAGGGATTGCCTTTTCTATAGTAAATTTTTCAAAATTTAATTTTATACTGTCGCAAATTTTAATTGCGCCAGGGATTGCCTTTTCTATAGTAAATTTTTCACAAATTAATTTTTTACTGTCGCAAATTTTAAATACGCCAGGGATTGCCTTTTCTATAGAAAATTTTTCAAAATTTAATTTTATACTGTCGCAAATTTTAATTACGCCAGGGATTGCCTTTTCTACAGTAAATTTTTCAAAAAATAATTTTTTACTGTCGCAAATTTTAATTGCGCCAGGGATTGCCTTTTCAACAGTAAATTTTTCAAAAAATCATTTTATACTGTCGCAAATTTTAATTACGCCAGGGATTGCCTTTTCTATAGTAAATTTTTCAAAATTTAATTTTATACTGTCGCAAATTTTAATTGCGCCAGGGATTGCCTTTTCAATAGTAAATTTTTCACAAATTAATTTTTTACTTTCGCAAATTTTAATTTGCCAGGGATTGCGTTTTCTATAGTAAATTTTTCAAAAACTAATTTTTTACTGTGCAAATTTTAATTACGCCAGGGATTGCCTTTTCTATAGTAAATTTTTCAAAATTTAATTTTTTACTGTCGCAAATTTTAATTGCGGCAGGGATTGCCTTTCCTACAGTAAATTTTTCAAAAAATAGTTTTTTACTGTCGAAAATTTTAATTGCGCCAGGGATTGCCTTTTATATAGTAAATTTTTCAAAAATTAATTTTTTACTGTCGCAAATTTTAAATACGCCAGGCATTGCCTTTTCTATAGTAAATTTTGCAAAAAATAATTTTATACTGTCGCAAATTTTAATTACGCCAGGGATTGCCTTTTCTACAGTATATTTTGTAAAAAATAATTTTCTACTGTCGCAAATTTTAATTGCGCCAGGGATTGCCTTTTATATAGTAAATTTTTCAAAAACTAATTTTTTACTGTCGCAAATTTTAAATACGCCAGGGATTGCCTTTTCTATAGTAAATTTTTCAAAATTTAATTTTATACTGTCGCAAATTTTAATTGCGCCAGGGATTGTCTTTTCTATAGTAAATTTTTCAAAACTTAATTTTTTACTGTCGCAAATTTTAATTACGCCAGGGATTGCCTTTTCTATAGTAAATTTTTCAAAGTTTAATTTTATACTGTCGCAAATTTTAATTACGCCAGGGATAGCCTTTTCTATAGTAAATTTTTCAAAAATTAATTTTTTACTGTCGCAAATTTTGCATCCGCGAGGTATTGCTTTTCTATAGTAATTTACTAAAAAAAATTATTTACTGTCGCAAATTTTAATTACGCCAGGGATTGCCTTTTCTACAGTAAATTTTGCAAAAAATAATTTTCTACTGTCGCAAATTTTAATTACGCCAGGGATTGACTTTTCTACAGAAAATTTTGCAAAAAATAATTTTCTACTGTCGCAAATTTTAATTTCGCCAGGGATTGCCTTTTCTATAGTAAATTTTTCAAAATTTAATTTTATACTGTCGCAAATTTTAACTGCGCCATGGATTGCCTTTTCTACAGTAAATTTTTCAAAATTTAATTTTTTACAGTCGCAAATTTTAATTGCGCCAGGGATTGCCTTTTCTATAGTAAATTTTTCACAAATTAATTTTTTACTGTCGCAAATTTTAATTGCGCCAGGGATTTCCTTTTCTACATTAAATTTTTCAAAAAATAATTTTTTACTGTCGCAAATTTTAATTACGCCAGGGATTGCCTTTTCTATTGTAAATTATTCAAAAAATAATTTTTTACTGTCGCAAATTTTAAATCCGCCAGGGATTGCCTTTTCTATAGTAAATTATTCAAAAAATAATTTTTTATTGTCGCAAATTTTAATTGCGCCAGGGATTGCCTTTTCTACAGTAAATTTTTCAAAAAATAATTTTCTATTGTCGCAAATTTTAAATACGCCAGGGATTGCCTTTTCTATAGTAAATTTTGCAAAAAATAATTTTTTACTGTCGCAAATTTTAATTATGCCAGGGATTGCCTTTTCTACAGTAAATTTTTCAAAAAATAATTTTCTATTGTCGCAAATTTTAATTGCGCCAGGGATTGCCATTTCTACAGTAAATTTTTCAAAATTTAATTTTATACTGTCGCAAATTTTAATTGCGCCAGGGATTGCCTTTTCTATAGAAAATTTTTCAAAATTTAATTTTATACTGTCGCAAATTTTAATTATGCCAGGGATTGCCTTTTCTACAGTAAATTTTTCAAAAACTAATTTTTTACTGTCGCAAATTTTAAATACGCCAGGGATTGCCTTTTCAATAGTAAATTTTTCACAAATTAATTTTTTACTTTCGCAAATTTTAATTTGCCAGCGATTGCCTTTTCTATAGTAAATTTTTCAAAAACTAATTTTTTTCTGTCGCAAAATTTAATTACGCCAGGGATTGCCTTTTCTATAGTAAATTTTTCAAAATTTAATTTTTTACTGTCGCAAATTTTAACTGCGGCAGAGATTGCCTTTCCTACAGTAAATTTTTCAAAAAATAGTTTTTTACTGTCGAAAATTTTAATTGCGGCAGGGATTGCCTTTTCTATAGTAAATTTTTCAAAAATTAATTTTTTACTGTCGCAAATTTTAAATACGCCAGGCATTTCCTTTTCTATAGTAAATTTTGCAAAAAATAATTTTTTACTGTCGCAAATTTTAATTACGCCAGGGTTTGCCTTTTCTACAGTATATTTTGCAAAAAATAATTTTCTACTGTCGCAAATTTTAATTGCGCCAGGGATTGCCTTTTATATAGTAAATTTTTCAAAAACTAATTTTTTACTGTCGCAAATTTTAAATACGCCAGGGATTGCCTTTTCTATAGTAAATTTTTCAAAATTTAATTTTATACTGTCGCAAATTTTAATTGCGCCAGGGATTGTCTTTTCTATAGTAAATTTTTCAAAAATTAATTTTTTACTGTCGCAAATTTTAATTACGCCAGGGATTGCCTTTTCTATAGTAAATTTTTCAAAGTTTAATTTTATACTGTCGCAAATTTTAATTACGTCAGGGATTGCCTTTTCTATAGTAAATTTTTCAAAAATTAATTTTTTACTGTCGCAAATTTTGCATCCGCGAGGGATTGCCTTTTCTATAGTAATTTGCTAAAAAAAAATTATTTACTGTCGCAAATTTTAATTACGCCAGGGATTGCCTTTTCTACAGTAAATTTTGCACAAAATAATTTTCTACTGTCGCAAATTTTAATTACGCCAGGGATTGACTTTTCTACAGTAAATTTTGCAAAAAATAATTTTCTACTGTCGCAAATTTTAATTTCGCCAGGGATTGCCTTTTCTATTATAGTAAATTTTTCAAAATTTAATTTTATATTGTCACAAATTTTAATTGCGCCATGGATTGCCTTTTCTACAGTAAATTTTTCAAAATTTAATTTTTTACAGTCGCAAATTTTAATTGCGCCAGGGATTGCCTTTTCTATAGTAAATTTTTCACAAATTAATTTTTTACTGTAGCAAATTTTAATTGCGCCAGGGTTTGACTTTTCTACATTAAATGTTTCAAAAAATAATTTTTTACTGTCGCAAATTTTAATTACGCCAGGGATTGCCTTTTTATTGTAAATTATTCAAAAAATAATTTTTTACTGTCGCAAATTTTAAATCCGCCAGGGATTGCCTTTTCTATAGTAAATTTTGCAAAAAATAATTTTTTACTGTCGCAAATTTTAATTACGCCAGGGATTGCCTTTTCTACAGTAAATTTTTCAAAAATTAATTTTCTACTGTCGCAACTTTTAATTGCGCCAGGGATTGCCTTTTCTATAGTAAATTATTCAAAAAATAATTTTTTACTGACCCAAATTTTAAATCCGCCAGGGATTGCCTTTTCTATAGTAAATTATTCAAAAAATAATTTTCTACTGTCGCAAATTTTAAATGCGCCAGGGATTGCCTTTTCTACAGTAAATTTTTCAAAATTTAATTTTATACTATCGCAAATTTTAATTGCGCCAGGGATTGCCTTTTTTATAGAAAATTTTTCAAAATTTAATTTTATACTGTCGCAAATTTTAATTACGCCAGGGATTGCCTTTTCTACAGTAAATTTTTCAAAAAATAATTTTTTACTGTCGCAAATTTTAATTGCGCCAGGGATTGCCTTTTCTACAGTAAATTTTTCAAAAAATCATTTTATACTGTCGCAAATTTTAATTATAGCCAGGATTGCTTTTCTATAGTAAATTTTTCAAAATTTAATTTTATACTGTCGCAAATTTTAATTGCGCCAGGGATTGCTTTTCAATAGTAAATTTTTCACAAATTAATTTTTTACTTTCGCAAATTTTAATTTGCCAGGGATTGCCTTTTCTATAGTAAAATTTTTCAAAAACTAATTTTTTACTGTCGAAAATTTTAATTACGCCAGGATTGCCTTTTCTATAGTAAATTTTTCAAAATTTAATTTTTTACTGTCGCAAATTTTAATTGCGCCAGGGATTGCCTTTTCTACAGTAAATTTTTCAAAATTTAATTTTATACTGTCGCAAATTTTAATTGCGGCAGGATTGCCTTTCCTACAGTAAATTTTTCAAAAAATAGTTTTTTACTGTCGAAAATTTTAATTGCGCCAGGGATTGCCTTTTCTATAGTAAATTTTTTCAAAAATAATTTTTTACTGTCGCAAATTTTAAATACGCCAGGCATTGCCTTTTCTATAGTAAATTTTGCAAAAAATAATTTTTTACTGTCGCAAATTTTAATTACTCCAGGGATTGCCTTTTCTACAGTATATTTTGCAAAAAATAATTTTCTACTGTCGCAAATTTAATTGCGCCAGGGATTGCCTTTTATATAGTAAATTTTTCAAAAACTAATTGTTTACTGTCGCAAATTTTAAATACGCCAGGGATTGCCTTTTCTATAGTAAATTTTTCAAAATTTAATTTTATACTGTCGCAAATTTTAATTGCGAAAGGGATTGTCTTTTCTATAGTAAATTTTTCAAAAACTAATTGTTTACTGTCGCAAATTTTAAATACGCCAGGGATTGCCTTTTCTATAGTAAATTATTCAAAAAATCATTTTTTATTGTCGCAAATTTTAATTGCGCCACGGATTGCCTTTTCTACAGTAAATTTTTTTCAAAAAATAATTTTCTACTGTCGCAAATTTTAAATACGCCAGGGATTGCATTTTCTATAGTAAATTTTGCAAAAAATAATTTTTTACTGTCGCAAATTTTAATTACGCCAGGGATTGCCTTTTCTACAGTAAATTTTTCAAAAAATAATTTTCTAATGTCGCAAATTTTAATTGCGCCAGGTATTGCCTTTTCTACAGTAAATTTTTCAAAATTTAATTTTTTACTGTCGCAAATTTTAATTGCGCCAGGGATTCCTTTTCTATAGAAAATTTTTCACAAATTAATTTTTTACTGTCGCAAATTTTAATTGCGCCAGGGATTGCCTTTTCTATAGTAAATTTTTCAAAAACTAATTTTTTACTTTCGCAAATTTTAATTACGCCAGGGATTGCCTTTTCTGCAGTAAATTTTTCCAAAATTAATTTTTTACTGTCGCAAATTTTAAATACGCCAGAGATTGCCTTTTCTATAGTAAATTTTTCAAAAAATAATTTTTTACTGTCGCTAATTTTAATTACGCCAGGATTGCCTTTTCTATAGTAAATTTTTCAAAAATTAATTTTTTACTGTCACAAATTTTAAATCCGCCAGGGATTGCCTTTTCTATAGTAAATTATTCAAAAAATAATTTTTTACTGTCGCAAATTTTAAATCCGCTAGGGATTGCCTTTTCTATAGTAAATTATTCAAAAAATAATTTTCTACTGTCGCAAATTTTAATTGCGCCAGGGATTGCCTTTTCTACAGTAAATTTTTCAAAATTTAATTTTATACTGTCGCAAATTTTAATTACGCCAGAGATTGGCGTTTCTATAGAAAATTTTTCACAAATTAATTTTTTACTGTTGCAAATTTTAAATCCGCCAGGGATTGCCTTTTCTATAGTAAATTTTTCAAAAAATAATTTTCTACTGTCGCAAATTTTAATTGCGCCAGGGATTGCCTTTTCTACAGTAAATTTTTCAAAATTTAATTTTATACTGTCGCAAATTTTAATTACGCCAGGGATTGCCTTTTCTATAGTAAATTTTTCAAAATTTAATAATATTATACTGTCGCAAATTTTAATTGTGCCAGGGATTGCCTTTTCTGTAGTAAATTTGGCAAAAAATAATTTTCTACTGTCGCAAATTTTAAATACGCCAGGAATTGCCTTTTCTATAGTAAATTTTTCAAAAAATAATTTTATACTGTCGCAAATTTTAATTGCGCCAGGGATTGCCTTTTCTATAGTAAATTTTTCAAAAATTAATTTTTTACTGTCACAAATTTTAAATCCGCCAGGGATTGCCTTTTCTATAGTAAATTATTCAAAAAATAATTTTTTACTGTCGCAAATTTTAAATCCGCTAGGGATTGCCTTTTCTATAGTAAATTAATCAAAAAATAATTTTCTACTGTCGCAAATTTTAATTGCGCCAGGGATTGCCTTTTCTACAGTAAATTTTTCAAATTTAATTTTATACTGTCGCAATTTTAATTACGCCAGGGATTGCCTTTTCTATGGTAAATTTTTCAAAATTTAATTTTATACTGTCGCAAATTTTAATTGCGCCAGGCATTGCCTTTTCTACAGTAAATTTTTGAAAATTTAATTTTTTACTGTCGCAAATTTTAATTGCGACAGGGATTGCCTTTTCTATAGTAAATTTTTCACAAATTAATTTTTTACTGTCGCAAATTTTAATTGCGCCAGGGATTGCCTTTTCTACAGTAAGTTTTTCAAAAAAAAATTTTTTACTGTCGCAAATTTTAATTACGCCAGGGATTGCCTTTTCTATAGTAAATTTTTCAAAATTAATTTTTTACTGTCGCAAATTTTAAATTACGCCAGGGATTGCCTTTTCTATAGTAAATTTTTCAAAAATTAATTTTCTTACTGTCGCAAATTTTACATCCGCGAGGGATTGCCTTTTCGATAGTAATTTTCTAAAAAAAAATTATTACTCTCGCAAATTTTAATTACGCCAGGGATTGCCTTTTCTACAGTAAATTTGCAAAAATTAATTTTCTCTGTCGCAAATTTTAATTACGCCAGGGATTGCCTTTTCTATAGTAAATTTTTCAAAATTAATTTATACTGTCGCAAATTTTAATTTCGCCAGGGATTGCGTTTTCTATAGTAAATTTTCAAATTTAATTTTATACTGTCGCAAATTTTAATTGCGCCAGGGATTGCCTTTTATATAGTAAATTTTTCAAAAACTAATTTTTTACTGTCGCAAATTTTAATTACGCCAGGGATTGCCTTTTCTATAGTAAATTTTTCAAAATTAAATTTTATACTGTCGCAAATTTTAATTGCGCCAGGGATTGCCTTTTCTATAGTAAATTTTTCAAAAATTAATTTTTTAATGTCGCAAATTTTAATTACGCCAGGGATTGCCTTTTCTATAGTAAATTTTTCAAATTTTAATTTTATACTGTCGCAAATTTTAATTACGCCAGGGATTGCCTTTTCTATAGTAAATTTTTCAAAAATTAATTTTTTACTGTCGCAAATTTTACATCCGCGAGGGATTGCCTTTTCTATAGTAATTTTCTAAAAAAAAATTATTTACTGTCGCAAATTTTAATACGCCAGGGATTGCTTTTCTACAGTAAATTTTGCAAAAAATAATTTTCCTACTGTCGCAAATTTTAATTACGCCAGGGATTGCCTTTTCTATAGTAAATTTTTCAAAATTTAATTTTATACTGTCGCAAATTTTAATTGCGCCAGGGATTGCCTCTTGTACAGTAAATTTTCAAAATTTCATTTTTTACTGTCGCAAATTTTAATTGCGCCAGGTATTGCCTTTTCTATAGTAAATTTTTCACAAATTAATTTTTTACTGTCGCAAATTTTGATTGCGCCAGGGATTGCCTTTTCTACAGTAAATTTTTCAAAAAATAATTTTTTTACTGTCGCAATTTTAATTACGCCAGGGATTGCCTTTTCTATAGTAAATTTCCAAAAAATAATTTTTTACTGTCGCAAATTTTAAATCCGCCAGGGATTGCCTATTCTATAGTAAATTATTCAAAAAATAATTTTTTATTGTCACAAATTTTAATTGCGCCAGGGTATTGCCTTTTTCTACAGTAAATTTTTCAAAAATAATTTTCTACTGTCGCAAATTTTAAATACGCGAGGGATTGCCTTTTATATAGTAAATTTTTCACAAATTAATTTTTTACTGTCGCAAATTTTAAATCCGCCAGGGATTGCCTTTGCTATAGTAAATTTTTCAAAAAATAATTTTCTGCTGTCGCAAATTTTAATTGCGCCAGGTATTGCCTTTTCTACAGTAAATTTTTCAAAATTTAATTTTATACTGTCGCAAATTTTAATTACGCCAGGGATTGCCATTTCTATAGTAAATTTTTCAAAATTAAATTTTATACTGTCGCAAATTTTAATTGCGCCAGGGATTGCCTTTCTATAGTAAATTTTCAAAAATTATTTTTTACTGTCGCAAATTTTAATTACGCCAGGGATGCCTTTTCTATAGTAAATTTTTCAAATTTTAATTTTATACTGTCGCAAATTTTAATTACGCCAGGGATTGCCTTTTCTATAGTAAATTTTTCAAAAATTAATTTTTTACTGTCGCAAATTTACATCCGCGAGGGATTGCCTTTTCTATAGTAATTTTCTAAAAAAAAATTATTTACTGTCGCAAATTTTAATTACGCCAGGGATTGCCTTTTCTACAGTAAATTTTGCAAAAAATATTTTCTACTGTCGCAAATTTAATTACGCCCAGGGATTGCCTTTTCTATAGTAAATTTTTCAAAATATAATTTTATACTGTCGCAAATTTTAATTGCGCCCAGGGATTGCCTTTTCTACAGTAAATTTTTCAAATTTTAAATTTTATACTGTCGCAAATTTTAATTACGCCAGGGATTGCCTTTTCAATAGTAAATTTTTCAAAAATTAATTTTTTACTGTCGCAAATTTTACATCCGCGAGGGATTGCCTTTTCTATAGTAATTTTCTAAAAAAAAATTATTTACTGTCGCAAATTTTAATTACGCCAGGGATTGCCTTTTCTACAGTAAATTTTTCAAAATTTAATTTTATACTGTCGCAAATTTTAAATTACGCCAGGGATTGCCTTTTCTATAGTAAATTTTTCAAAATTTAATTTTATACTGTCGCAAATTTTAATTGCGCCAGGGATTGCCTTTTCTATAGTAAATTTGGCAAAAAATAATTTTCTATTGTCGCAAATTTTAAATACGCCAGGGATTGCCTTTTCTATAGTAATTTTTCAAAAAATAATTTTATACTGACGCAAATTTTAATTGCGCCAGGGATTGCCTTTTCTATAGTAAATTTTGCAAAACATAATTTTTTACTGTCGCAAATTTTAATTACGCAGGGATTGCCTTTTCTAACAGTAAATTTTGCAAAAAATAATTTTTTACTGTGGCAAATTTTAATTGCGCCAGGGATTGTCTTTTCTATTATAAATTTTTCAAAAATTAATTTTTTACTGTCGCAAATTTTAATTACGCCAGGGATTGCCTTTTCTATAGTAAATTTTTCAAAGTTTAATTTTATACTGTCGCAAATTTTAATTACGCCAGGGATTGCCTTTTCTATAGTAAATTTTCAAAAATTAATTTTTTACTGTCGCAAATTTTGCATCCGCGAGGGATTGCCTTTTCTATAGTAATTTTCTAAAAGAAAAATATTTACTGTCGCAAATTTTAATTACGCCAGGGATTGCCTTTTCTACAGTAAATTTGCAAAAAATAATTTTCTACTGTCGCAAATTTTAATTACGCCAGGGATTGACTTTTCTACAGTAAATTTTGCAAAAAATAATTTTCTACTGTCGCAAATTTTAATTTCGCCAGGGATTGCCTTTTCTATAGAAAATTTTTCAAAATTTAATTTTATACTGTCGCAAATTTTAATTGCGCCATGGATTGCCTTTTCTACAGTAAATTTTTCAAAATTTAATTTTTTACAGTCGCAAATTTTAATTGCGCCAGGGGATTGCCTTTTCTATAGTAAATTTTTCACAAATTAATTTTTTACTGTCGCAAATTTTAATTGCGCCAGGGATTGCCTTTTCTACATTAAATTTTTCAAAAAATAATTTTTACTGTCGCAAATTTTAATTACGCCAGGGATTGCCTTTTCTATTATAAATTATTCAAAAAATAATTCTTTACTGTCGCAAATTTTAAATCCGCCAGGGATTGCCTTTTCCTACAGTAAATTTTTCAAAAAATAATTTTCTATTGTCGCAAATTTTATTTGCGCCAGGTATTGCCTTTTCTACAGTAAATTTTTCAAAATTTAATTTTTTACTGTCGCAAATTTTATTGCGCCAGGGATTCCTTTTCTATAGTAAATTTTCACAAATTAATTTTTTACTGTCGCAAATTTTAATTGCGCCAGGGATTGCCTTTTCTATAGTAAATTTTTCAAAAACTAATTTTTTACTTTCGCAAATTTTAATTACGCCAAGGATAGCCTTTTCTGCAGTAAATTTTTCCAAAATTAATTTTTTACTGTCGCAAATTTTAAATACGCCAGAGATTGCATTTTCTATAGTAAATTTTTCAAAAAATAATTTTTTACTGTCGCTAATTTTAATTACGCCAGGATTGCCTTTTCTATAGTAAATTTTTCAAAAATTAATTTTTTACTGTCACAAATTTTAAATCCGCTAGGGATTGCCTTTTCTATAGTAAATTATTCAAAAAATAATTTTTTACTGTCGCAAATTTTAAATCCGCTAGGGATTGCCTTTTCTATAGTAAATTAATCAAAAAATAATTTTCTACTGTCGCAAATTTTAATTGCGCCAGGGATTGCCTTTTCTACAGTAAATTTTTCAAAATTTAATTTTATACTGTCGCAAATTTTAATTACGCCAGAGATTGGCGTTTCTATAGAAAATTTTTCACAAATTAATTTTTACTGTTGCAAATTTTAAATCCGCCAGGGATTGCCTTTTCTATAGTAAATTTTTCAAAAAATAATTTTCTACTGTCGCAAATTTTAATTGCGCCAGGGATTGCCTTTTCTACAGTAAATTTTGCAAAAAATAATTTTTTACTGTCGCAAATTTTAATTACGCCAGGGATTGCCTTTTCTACAGTAAATTTTTCAAAAAATAATTTCTATTGTCGCAAATTTTAATTGCGCCAGGTATTGCCTTTTCTACAGTAAATTTTTCAAAATTTAATTTTTTACTGTCGCAAATTTTAATTACGCCAGGGATTGCCTTTTCTATAGTAAATTTTGCAAAAAATAATTTTTTACTGTCGCAAATTTTAATTACGCCAGGGATTTGCTTTTCTACAGTAAATTTTTCAAAAAATAATTTTCTATTGTCGCAAATTTTAATTGCGCCAGGTATTGCCTTTTCTACAGTAAATTTTTCAAATTTAATTTTTTACTGTCCGCAAATTTTAATTGCGCCAGGGATTCCTTTTTCTATAGTAAATTTTTCACAAATTAATTTTTTACTGTCGCAAATTTTAATTGCGCCAGGGATTGCCTTTTCTATAGTAAATTTTTTCAAAAAAATAATTTTCTACTGTCGCAAATTTTAATTGCGCCAGGGATTGCCTTTTCTACAGTAAATTTTTCAAATTTAATTTTATACTGTCGCAAATTTTAATTACGCCAGGCATTGCCTTTTCTATAGTAAATTTTTCAAAATTTAATAATATTATACTGTCGCAAATTTTAATTGTGCCAGGGAATTGCCTTTTCTGTAGTAAATTTGGCAAAAAATATTTTCTACTGTCGCAAATTTTAAATACGCCAGAATTGCCTTTTCTATAGTAAATTTTTTCAAAAAATAATTTTATACTGTCGCAAATTTTAATTGCGCCAGGGATTGCCTTTTCTATAGTAAATTTTTCAAAAAATTAATTTTTTACTGTCACAAATTTTAAATCCGCCAGGGATTGCCTTTTCTATAGTAAATTATTCAAAAAATAATTTTTTACTGTCGCAAATTTTAAATCCGCTAGGGATTGCCTTTTCTATAGTAAATTATTCAAAAAATAATTTTCTACTGTCGCAATTTTAATTGCGCCAGGGATTGCCTTTTCTACAGTAAATTTTTCAAATTTAATTTTATACTGTCGCAATTTTAATTACGCCAGGGATTGCCTTTTCTATGGTAAATTTTTCAAAATTAATTTTATACTGTCGCAAATTTTAATTGCGCCAGGGATTGCCTTTTCTACAGTAAATTTTTGAAAATTTAATTTTTTACTGTCGCAAATTTTAATTGCGACAGGGATTGCCTTTTCTATAGTAAATTTTTCACAAATTAATTTTTTACTGTCGCAAATTTTAATTGCTCCAGGGATTGCCTTTTCTACAGTAAGTTTTTCAAAAAATAATTTTTTACTGTCGCAAATTTTAATTACGCCAGGGATTGCCTTTTCTATAGTAAATTTTTCAAAGATTAATTTTTTACTGTCGCAAATTTTAATTACGCCAGGGATTGCCTTTTCTATAGTAAATTATTCAAAAAAATTATTTTTTACTGTCGCAAATTTTAATTACGCCAGGAATTGCCTTTTCTACAGTAAATTTTGCAACAAATAATTTTCTATTGTCGCAAATTTTAATTGCGCCAGGGATTGCCTTTTCTATAGTAAATTTTTCAAAGTTTAATTTTATACTGTCGCAAATTTTAATTATGCCAGGGATTGCCTTTTCTATAGTAAATTTTTCAAAATTAATTTTTTACTGTCGCAAATTTTACATCCGCGAGGGATTGCCTTTTCTATAGTAATTTTCTAAAAAAAATTATTTACTGTCGCAAATTTTAAATCCGCCAGGGATTGCCTTTTCTATAGTAAATTATTCAAAAAATATTTTTTACTGTCGCAAATTTTAATTACGCCAGGAATTGCCTTTTCTATTAGTAAATTTTGCAAAAAATAATTTTCTACTGTAGCAAATTTTAATTGCGCCAGGGATTGCCTTTTCTATAGTAAATTTTTCAAAATTTAATTTTATACTGTCGCAAATTTTAATTGCGCCAGGGATTGCTTTTTCTACAGTAAATTTTTCAAAAATTTCATTTTTTACTGTCGCAAAATTTTAATTGAGCCAGGGATTGCCTTTTCTATAGTAAATTTTTCAAAAACTAATTTTTTACTGTCGCAAATTTTAATTACGCCAGGATTGCCTTTTCTATAGTAAATTTTTCAAAATTAAATTTTATACTGTCGCAAATTTTAATTGCGCCAGGGATTGCCTTTTCTATAGTAAATTTTTCAAAAATTAATTTTTTACTGTCGCAAATTTTAATTACGCAGGGATTGCCTTTTCTATAGTAAATTTTCAAATTTTAATTTTATACTGTCGCAAATTTTAATTACGCCAGGGATTGCCTTTTCTATAGTAAATTTTTCAAAAATTAATTTTTTACTGTCGCAAATTTTACATCCGCGAGGGATTGCCTTTTCTATAGTAATTTTCTAAAAAAAAATTATTTACTGTCGCAAATTTTAATTACGCCAGGGATTGCCTTTTCTACAGTAAATTTTGCAAAAAATAATTTTCTACTGTCGCAAATTTTAATTACGCCAGGGATTGCCTTTTCTATAGTAAATTTTTCAAAATTTAATTTTATACTGTCGCAAATTTTAATTGCGCCAGGGATTGCCTCATCTACAGTAAATTTTTCAAAATTTCATTTTTTACTGTCGCAAATTTTAATTGCGCCAGGGATTGCTTTTCTATAGTAAATTTTTCACAAATTAATTTTTTTACTGTCGCAAATTTTAATTGCGCCAGGGATTGCCTTTTCTACAGTAAATTTTTCAAAAAATAATTTTTTACTGTCGCAAATTTTAATTACGCCAGGGATTGCCTTTTCTATAGTAAATTTTTCAAAAAATAATTTTTTACTGTCGCAAATTTTAAATCCGCCAGGGATTGCCTTTTCTATAGTAAATTATTCAAAAAATATTTTTATTGTCACAAATTTTAATTGCGCCAGGTATTGCCTATTTCTACAGTAAATTTTTCAAAAAATAATTTTCTACTGTCGCTAATTTTAAAT
This sequence comes from Dioctria linearis, assembly GCA_963930735.1. Taxonomy (NCBI): domain Eukaryota; kingdom Metazoa; phylum Arthropoda; class Insecta; order Diptera; family Asilidae; genus Dioctria; species Dioctria linearis. Next base: position 12,701 of record CAWVNZ010002762.1, on the reverse strand, counting down.
ACGCGAGGGATTGCCTTTTATATAGTAAATTTTTAACAAATTAATTTTTTACTGTCGCAAATTTTAAATCCGCCAGGGAATGCCTTTGCTATAGTAAATTTTTCAAAAAATAATTTTCTACTGTCGCAAATTTTAATTGCGCCAGTATTGCCTTTTCTACAGTAAATTTTTCAAAATTTAATTTTATACTGTCGCAAATTTTAATTACGACAGGGATTTGCCTTTTCTATAGTAAATTTTTCAAAATTAAATTTTATACTGTCGCAAATTTTAATTGCGCCAGGGATCGCCTTTTCTATAGTAAATTTTTCAAAAATTAATTTTTTACTGGCGCAAATTTTAATTACGCCAGGGATTGCCTTTTCTATAGTAAATTTTTCAAATTTTAATTTTATACTGTCGCAAATTTTAATTACGCCAGGGATTGCCTTTTCTATAGTAAATTTTTCAAAAATTAATTTTTTACTGTCGCAAATTTTACATCCGCGAGGGATTGCCTTTTCTATAGTAATTTTCTAAAAAAAATTATTTACTGTCGCAAATTTTAAATACGCGAGGATTGCCTTTTATATAGTAAATTTTTAACAAATTAATTTTTTACTGTCGCAAATTTTAAATCCGCCAGGGATTGCCTTTGCTATAGTAAATTTTTCAAAAAATAATTTTCTACTGTCGCAAATTTAATTGCGCCAGGTATTGCCTTTTCTACAGTAAATTTTTCAAAATTTAATTTTATACTGTCGCAAATTTTAATTACGACAGGGATTGCCTTTGCTATAGTAAATTTTTCAAAAAATAATTTTCTACTGTCGCAAATTTTAATTGCGCCAGGTATTGCCTTTTCTACAGTAAATTTTTCAAAATTTAATTTTATACTGTCGCAAATTTTAATTACGACAGGGATTACCTTTTCTATAGTAAATTTTTCAAAATTAAATTTTATACTGTCGCAAATTTTAATTGCGCCAGGGATTGCCTTTTCTATAGTAAATTTTTCAAAAATTAATTTTTTACTGGCGCAAATTTTAATTACGCCAGGGATTGCCTTTTCTATAGTAAATTTTTCAAAATTAAATTTTATACTGTCGCAAATTTTAATTGCGCCAGGGATTGCCTTTTCTATAGTAAATTTTGCAAAAAATAATTTTCTACTGTCGCAAATTTTAATTACGCCAGGGATTGCCTTTTCTATAGTAAATTTTCGAAATTTAATTTTATACTGTCGCAAATTTTAATTGCGCCAGGGATTGCTTTTTCTACAGTAAATTTTTCAAAATTTCATTTTTTACTGTCGCAAATTTTAATTGAGCAGGGATTGCCTTTTCTATAGTAAATTTTTCACAAATTAATTTTTTACTGTCGCAAATTTTAATTGCACCAGGGATTGCCTTTTCTACAGTAAATATTTCAAAAAATAATTTTTTACTGTCGCAAATTTTAATTACGCCAGGGATTGCCTTTTCTATAGTAAATTTTTCAAAAAATAATTTTTTACTGTCGCAAATTTTAAATCCGCCAGGGATTGCCTTTTCTATAGTAAATTATTCCAAAAATAATTTTTTATTGTCACAAATTTTAATTGCGCCAGGTATTGCCTTTTCTACAGTAAATTTTTCAAAAAATAATTTCTCTACTGTCGCAAATTTTAAATACGCGAGGGATTGCCTTTTATATAGTAAATTTTTCACAAATTAATTTTTTACTGTCGCAAATTTTAAATCCGCCAGGGATTGCCTTTGCTATAGTAAATTTTTCAAAAAATAATTTTCTACTGTCGCAAATTTTAATTGCGCCAGGTATTGCCTTTTCTACAGTAAATTTTTCAAAATTTAATTTTATACTGTCGCAAATTTTAATTACGCCAGGGATTGCCTTTTCTATAGTAAATTTTTCAAAATTTAATTTTATACTGTCGCAAATTTTAATTGCGCCAGGGATTGCCTTTTCTATAGTAAATTTGGCAAAAAATAATTTTCTATTGTCGCAAATTTTAAATACGCCAGGTATTGCCTTTTCTATAGTAAATTTTTCAAAAAATAATTTTATACTGTCGCAAATTTTAATTGCGCCAGGGATTGCCTTTTCTATAGTAAATTTTGCAAAACATAATTTTTTACTGTCGCAAATTTTAATTACGCCAGGGATTGCCTTTTCTACAGTAAATTTTGCAAAAAATAATTTTTTACTGTGGCAAATTTTAATTGCGCCAGGGATTGCCTTTTCTATAGTAAATTTTTCAAAAATTAATTTTTTACTGTCGCAAATTTTAATTGCACCAGGGATTTCCTTTTCTATAGTAAATTTTTCAAAAATTAATTTTTTACTGTCGCAAATTTTTAATACGCCAGGGATTGCCTTTTTTATGGTAAATTTTACAAAAACTAATTTTATACTGTCGCAAATTTTAATTACGCCAGGCATTGCCTATTCTATAGTAAATTTTTGAAAATTTAATTTTATAATGTCGCAAATTTTAATTGCGCCAGGGATTGCCTTTTCAACAGTAAATTTTACAAAAAATAATTTTATACTGTCGCAAATTTTAATTACGCCAGGGATTGCTTTTTCTATAGTTAATTATTCAAAAAATATTTTTTTAATGTCGCAAATTTTAATTGCGCCAGGGATTGCCTTTTCTATAGTAAATTTTTCAAAAATGAATTTTTTACTGTCGCAAATTTTAAATACGCCAGGGATTGCCTTTTCTATAGTAAATTTTGCAAAAAATAATTTTTTACTGTCGCAAATTTTAATTACGCCAGGGATTGCCTTTTCTATAGTAAATTTTTCAAAAAATAATTTTTTACTGTCGCAAATTTTAAATACGCCAGGGATTGCCTTTTCTACAGTAAATTTTTCAAAAAATAATTTTTTACTGTCGCAAATTTTAATTACGCCAGGGATTGCCTTTTCTATAGTAAATTTTACAAAAATTAATTTTTTACTGTCGCAAATTATAAGTACGCCAGGGATTGCCTTTTCTATAGTAAATTTTTCAAAAATTAATTTTTTACTGTCGCAAATTTTAAATACGCCAGGGATTGCCTATTCTATAGTAAATTTTGCAAAAAATAATTTTTTACTGTCGTAAATTTTAATTACGCCAGGGATTGCCTTTTCTACAGTAAAATTTTCAAAAATTAATTTTTTACTGTCGCAAATTTTAAGTACGCCAGGGATTGCCTTTTCTATAGTAAATTTTGCAAAAAATATTTTTTTACTGTCGCAAATTTTAATTACGCCAGGGATTTCCTTTTCTATAGTAAATTTTTCAAAAAATAATTTTTACTGTCGCAAATTTTAATTACGCCAGGGATGGCCTTTTCTATAGTAAATTTTGAAAAAATAATTTTTTACTGTCGTAAATTTTAATTACGCCAGGGATTGCCTTTTCTACAATAAATTTTTCAAAAATTAATTTTTTACTGTCGCAAATTTTAATTGCGCCAGGGATTGCCTTTTCTATAGTAAATTTTTCAAAAAATAATTTTCTACTGTCGCAAATTTTAATTGCGCCAGGGATTGCCTTTTCTACAGTAAATTTTTCAAAAAATAATTTTTTACTGTAGCAAATTTTAATTACGCCAGGGATTGCCTTTTCTATAGTAAATTTTGCAAAAAATAATTTTTTACTGTCGTAAATTTCAATTACGCCAGGGATTGCCTTTTCTACAGTAAATTTTTCAAAAATTAATTTTTTACTGTCGTCAATTTTAAGTACGCCAGGGATTGCCTTTTCTATAGTAAATTTTGCAAAAAATATTTTTTTACTGTCGCAAATTTTAATTACGCCAGGGATTGCCTTTTCTACAGTAAATTTTTCAAAAAATAATTTTTTACTGTCGCAAATTTTAATTACGCCAGGGATTGCCTTTTATATAGTAAATTTTACAAAAATTAATTTTTTACTGTCGCAAATTTTAAGTACGCCAGGGATTGCCTTTTCTATAGTAAATTTTGCAAAAAATATTTTTTTACTGTCGCAAATTTTAATTACGCCAGGGATTGCCTTTTCTACAGTAAATTTTTCAAAAAATAATTTTTTACTGTCGCAAATTTTAATTACGCCAGGGATTGATTGCCTTTTCTATAGTAAATTTTTCAAAAATTAATTTTTTACTGTCACAAATTTTAAATCCGCCAGGGATTGCCTTTTCTATAGTAAATTATTCAAAAAATAATTTTCTACTCCCGCAAATTTTAATTGCGCCTGGGATTGCCTTTTCTACAGTAAATTTTTCAAAAAACAATTTTTTACTGTCGCAAATTTTAATTACGCCAGGGATTGCCTTTTCTATAGTAAATTTTTCAAAAATTAATTTTTTACTGTCACAAATTTTAAATCCGCCAGGGATTGCCTTTTCTATAGTAAATTATTCAAAAAATAATTTTCTACTCCCGCAAATTTTAATTGCGCCAGGGATTGCCTTTTCTATAGTAAATTTTTCAAAAAATAATTTTCTACTGTCGCAAATTTTAATTACGCCAGGTATTGCCTTTTCTATAGTAAATTTTACAAAAATTAATTTTTTACTGTCGCAAATTTTAAGTACGCCAGGGATTGCCTTTTCTATAGTAAATTTTGCAAAAAATCTTTTTTTACTGTCGCAAATTTTAATTACGCCAGGGATTGCCTTTTCTACAGTAAATTTTTCAAAAAATAATTTTTTACTGTCGCAAATTTTAATTACGCCAGGGATTGCCTTTTCTATAGTAAATTTTACAAAAATTAATTTTTTACTGTCACAAATTTTAAGTAGGCCAGGGATTGCCTTTTATATAGTAAATTTTGCAAAAAATATTTTTTTACTGTCGCAAATTTTAATTACGCCAGGGATTGCTTTTTCTACCGTAAATTTTTCAAAAAATAATTTTTTATTGTCGCAAATTTTAATTACACCAGGGATTGATTGCCTTTTCTATAGTAAATTTTTCAAAAATTAATTTTTTACTGTCACAAATTTTAAATCCGCCAGGGATTGCCTTTTCTAAAGTAAATTATTCAAAAAATTATTTTCTAATCTCGCAAATTTTAATTGCGCCAGGGATTGCCTTTTCTACAGTAAATTTTTCAAAAAACAATTTTTTACTGTCGCAAATTTTAATTACGCCAGGGATTGCCTTTTCTATAGTAAATTTTTCAAAAATTAATTTTCTACTGTCGCAAATTTTAATTACGCCAGGGATTGCCTATTCTACAGTAAATTTTTCAAAAATTAATTTCTTACTGTCGCAAATTTTAATTGCGCCAGGGATTGCCTTTTCTATAGTAAATTTTTCAAAAAATAATTTTCTAGTGTCGCAAATTTTAATTACGCCAGGTATTGCCTTTTCTACAGTAAATTTTTCAAAAAATAATTTTTTACTGTCGCAAATTTTAATTACGCCAGGGATTGATTGCCTTTTCTATAGTAAATTTTTCAAAAATTAATTTTTTACTGTCGCAAATTTTAAATACGCCAGGGATTGCCTTTTCTATAGTAAATTTTGCAAAAAATAATTTTTCACTGTCACAAATTTTAATTACGCCAGGGATTGCCTTTTCTACAGTAAATTTTTCAAAAAATAATTTTTTACTGTCGCAATTTTAATTACGCCAGGGATTGCCTTTTCTATAGTAAATTTTACAAAAATTAATTTTTTACTGTCGAAAATTTTAAGTACGCCAGGGATTGCCTTTTCTATAGTAAATTTTTCAAAAAATAATTTTCTACTGTCGCAAATTTTAATTACGCCAGGGATTGCCTTTTCTACAGTAAATTTTTCAAAAAGTAATTTTTTACTGTCGCAAATTTTAATTACGCCAGGGATTGCCTTTTCTATAGTAAATTTTTCAAAAATTAATTTTTTACTGTCGCAGATTTTAAATACGCCAGGGATTCCCTTTTCTATAGTAAATTTTGCAAAAAATAATTTTTTACTGTCGCAAATTTTAATTACGCCAGGGATTGCCTTTTCTACAGTAAATTGTTCAAAAATTAATTTTTTACTGTCGCAAATTTTAAATACGCCAGGGATTGCCTTTTCTATAGTAAATTTTGCAAAAAATAATTTTTTACTGTCGCAAATTTTAATTACGCCAGGGATTGCCTTTTCTACAGTAAATTTTTCAAAAATTAATTGTTTACTGTCGCAAATTTTAATTACGCCAGGGATTGCCTTTTCTACAGTAAATTTTTCAAAAAAAAATTTTTTACTGTCGCAAATTTTATTGCGCCAGGGATTGCCTTTTCTATAGTAAATTTTTCAAAAAATAATTTTCTACTGTCGCAAATTTTAATTACGCCAGGGATTGCCTTTTCTATAGTAAATTTTACAAAAATTAATTTTTTACTGTCGCAAATTTTAAGTACGCCAGGGATTGTCTTTTCTATAGTAAATTTTTCAAAAATTAATTTTTTACTGTCGCAAATTTTAATTACGCCAGGTATTGCCTATTCTACAGTAAAATTTTCAAAAATTAATTTTTTACTGTCGCAAATTTTAATTGCGCCAGGGATTGACTTTTCTATAGTAAATTTTTCAAAAAATAATTTTCTACTTTCGCAAATTTTAATTACGCCAGGGATTGCCTTTTCTACAGTAAATTTTTCAAAAAATAATTTTTTACTGTCGCAAATTTTGATTACGCCAGGGATTGATTGCCTTTTCTATAGTAAATTTTTCAAAAATTAATTTTTTACTGTCACAAATTTTAAATCCGCCAGGGATTGCCTTTTCTACAATAAATTTTTCAAAAATTAATTTTTTACTGTCGCAAATTTTAATTACGCCAGGGATTGCCTTTTCTATAGTAAATTTTGCAAAAAATAATTTTTTACTGTCGCAAATTTTAATTACGCCAGGGATTGCCTTTTCTACAGTAAATTTTTCAAAAAATAATTTTTTACTGTCGCAAATTTTAATTACGCCAGGAATTGATTGCCTTTTCTATAGTAAATTTTTCAAAAATTAATTTTTTACTGTCGCAAATTTTAATTGCGCCAGGGATTGCCTTTTCTATAGTAATTTTTTCAAAAAATAATTTTCTACTGTCGCAAATTTTAATTACGCCAGGGATTGCCTTTTCTACAGTAAATTTTTCAATAATTAATTTTTTACTGTCGCAAATTTTAAGTACGCCAGGGATTGCCTTTTCTATAGTAAATTTTTCAAAAAATAATTTTCTACTGTCGCAAATTTTAATTGCGCCAGGGATTGCCTTTTCTACAGTAAATTTTTCAAAAAACAATTTTTTACTGTCGCAAATTTTAATTACGCCAGGGATTGCCTTTTCTATAGTAAATTTTTCAAAAATTAATTTTTTACTGTCACAAATTTTAAATCCGCCAGGGATTGCCTTTTCTATAGTAAATTATTCAAAAAATAATTTTCTACTCCCGCAAATTTTAATTGCGCCAGGGATTGCCTTTTCTATAGTAAATTTTTCAAAAAATAATTTTCTACTGTCGCAAATTTTAATTACGCCAGGTATTGCCTTTTCTATAGTAAATTTTACAAAAATTAATTTTTTACTGTCGCAAATTTTAAGTACGCCAGGGATTGCCTTTTCTATAGTAAATTTTGCAAAAAATCTTTTTTTACTGTCGCAAATTTTAATTACGCCAGGGATTGCCTTTTCTACAGTAAATTTTTCAAAAAATAATTTTTTACTGTCGCAAATTTTAATTACGCCAGGGATTGCCTTTTCTATAGTAAATTTTACAAAAATTAATTTTTTACTGTCACAAATTTTAAGTAGGCCAGGGATTGCCTTTTATATAGTAAATTTTGCAAAAAATATTTTTTTACTGTCGCAAATTTTAATTACGCCAGGGATTGCTTTTTCTACCGTAAATTTTTCAAAAAATAATTTTTTATTGTCGCAAATTTTAATTACACCAGGGATTGATTGCCTTTTCTATAGTAAATTTTTCAAAAATTAATTTTTTACTGTCACAAATTTTAAATCCGCCAGGGATTGCCTTTTCTAAAGTAAATTATTCAAAAAATTATTTTCTAATCTCGCAAATTTTAATTGCGCCAGGGATTGCCTTTTCTACAGTAAATTTTTCAAAAAACAATTTTTTACTGTCGCAAATTTTAATTACGCCAGGGATTGCCTTTTCTATAGTAAATTTTTCAAAAATTAATTTTCTACTGTCGCAAATTTTAATTACGCCAGGGATTGCCTATTCTACAGTAAATTTTTCAAAAATTAATTTCTTACTGTCGCAAATTTTAATTGCGCCAGGGATTGCCTTTTCTATAGTAAATTTTTCAAAAAATAATTTTCTAGTGTCGCAAATTTTAATTACGCCAGGTATTGCCTTTTCTACAGTAAATTTTTCAAAAAATAATTTTTTACTGTCGCAAATTTTAATTACGCCAGGGATTGATTGCCTTTTCTATAGTAAATTTTTCAAAAATTAATTTTTTACTGTCGCAAATTTTAAATACGCCAGGGATTGCCTTTTCTATAGTAAATTTTGCAAAAAATAATTTTTTACTGTCACAAATTTTAATTACGCCAGGGATTGCCTTTTCTACAGTAAATTTTTCAAAAAATAATTTTTTACTGTCGCAATTTTAATTACGCCAGGGATTGCCTTTTCTATAGTAAATTTTACAAAAATTAATTTTTTACTGTCGAAAATTTTAAGTACGCCAGGGATTGCCTTTTCTATAGTAAATTTTTCAAAAAATAATTTTCTACTGTCGCAAATTTTAATTACGCCAGGGATTGCCTTTTCTACAGTAAATTTTTCAAAAAGTAATTTTTTACTGTCGCAAATTTTAATTACGCCAGGGATTGCCTTTTCTATAGTAAATTTTTCAAAAATTAATTTTTTACTGTCGCAGATTTTAAATACGCCAGGGATTCCCTTTTCTATAGTAAATTTTGCAAAAAATAATTTTTTACTGTCGCAAATTTTAATTACGCCAGGGATTGCCTTTTCTACAGTAAATTGTTCAAAAATTAATTTTTTACTGTCGCAAATTTTAAATACGCCAGGGATTGCCTTTTCTATAGTAAATTTTGCAAAAAATAATTTTTTACTGTCGCAAATTTTAATTACGCCAGGGATTGCCTTTTCTACAGTAAATTTTTCAAAAATTAATTGTTTACTGTCGCAAATTTTAATTACGCCAGGGATTGCCTTTTCTACAGTAAATTTTTCAAAAAAAAATTTTTTACTGTCGCAAATTTTATTGCGCCAGGGATTGCCTTTTCTATAGTAAATTTTTCAAAAAATAATTTTCTACTGTCGCAAATTTTAATTACGCCAGGGATTGCCTTTTCTATAGTAAATTTTACAAAAATTAATTTTTTACTGTCGCAAATTTTAAGTACGCCAGGGATTGTCTTTTCTATAGTAAATTTTTCAAAAATTAATTTTTTACTGTCGCAAATTTTAATTACGCCAGGTATTGCCTATTCTACAGTAAAATTTTCAAAAATTAATTTTTTACTGTCGCAAATTTTAATTGCGCCAGGGATTGACTTTTCTATAGTAAATTTTTCAAAAAATAATTTTCTACTTTCGCAAATTTTAATTACGCCAGGGATTGCCTTTTCTACAGTAAATTTTTCAAAAAATAATTTTTTACTGTCGCAAATTTTGATTACGCCAGGGATTGATTGCCTTTTCTATAGTAAATTTTTCAAAAATTAATTTTTTACTGTCACAAATTTTAAATCCGCCAGGGATTGCCTTTTCTACAATAAATTTTTCAAAAATTAATTTTTTACTGTCGCAAATTTTAATTACGCCAGGGATTGCCTTTTCTATAGTAAATTTTGCAAAAAATAATTTTTTACTGTCGCAAATTTTAATTACGCCAGGGATTGCCTTTTCTACAGTAAATTTTTCAAAAAATAATTTTTTACTGTCGCAAATTTTAATTACGCCAGGAATTGATTGCCTTTTCTATAGTAAATTTTTCAAAAATTAATTTTTTACTGTCGCAAATTTTAATTGCGCCAGGGATTGCCTTTTCTATAGTAATTTTTTCAAAAAATAATTTTCTACTGTCGCAAATTTTAATTACGCCAGGGATTGCCTTTTCTACAGTAAATTTTTCAATAATTAATTTTTTACTGTCGCAAATTTTAAGTACGCCAGGGATTGCCTTTTCTATAGTAAATTTTTCAAAAAATAATTTTCTACTGTCGCAAATTTTAATTGCGCCAGGGATTGCCTTTTCTACAGTAAATTTTTCAAAAAATAATTTTTTACTGTCGCAAATTTTAATTACGCCAGGGATTGCCTTTTCTATAGTAAATTTTTCAAAAATTAATTTTTTACTGTCGCAAATTTTAAATACGCCAAGGATTGCCTTTTCTATAGTAAATTTTGCAAAAAATAATTTTTTACTGTCGCAAATTTTAATTACGCCAGGGATTGCCTTTTCTACAGTAAATTTTTCAAAAAATAATTTTTTACTGTCGCAAATTTTAATTACGCCAGGGATTGATTGCCTTTTCTATAGTAAATTTTTCAAAAATTAATTTTTTACTGTCACAAATTTTAAATCCGCCAGGGATTGCCTTTTCTATAGTAAATTATTCAAAAAATAATTTTTTACTGTCGCAAATTTTAATTACGCCAGGGATTGCCTTTTCTATAGAAAATTTTTCAAAAATTAATTTTTTACTGTCACGAATTTTAAATACGCCGGGGTTTGCCTTTTCTATAGTAAATTTTGCAAAAAATAATTTTTTATTGTCGCAAATTTTAATTACGCCAGGAATTGCCTTTTCTACAATAAATTTTTCAAAAAATTATTTGTTACTGTCGCAAATTTTAATTACGCCAGGGATTGCCTTTTCTACAGTAAATTTTTCAAAAAATAATTTGTTACTGTCGCAAATTTTAATTACGCCAGGGATTGCCTTTTCTACAGTAAATTTTTCAAAAAATAATTTTTTACTGTCGCAAATTTTAATTACGCCAGGGATTGCCTTTTCTATAGTAAATTTTTCGAAAATTAATTTTTTACTGTCGCAAATTTTAAATACGCCAGGGATTGCCTTTTCTATAGTAAATTTTGCAAAAAATAATTTTTTACTGTCGCAAATTTTAATTACGCCAGGGATTGCCTATTCTACAGTAAATTTTTCAAAAATTAATTTTTTTCTGTCGCAAATTTTAATTGCGCCAGGGATTGCCTTTTCTATAGTAAATTTTTCAAAAAATAATTTTCTACTGTCGCAAATTTTAATTGCGCCAGGGATTGCCTTTTCTACAGTAAATTTTTCAAAAAACAATTTTTTACTGTCGCAAATTTTAATTACGCCAGGGATTGCCTTTTCTATAGTAAATTTTTCAAAAATAAATTTTTTACTGTCGCAAATTTTAAATACGGCAGAGATTGCCTTTTCTATAGTAAATTTTGAAAAAAATAATTTTTTACTGTCGCAAATTTTAATTACGCCAGGGATTGCCTTTTCTACAGTAAAGTTTTCAAAAATTAATTTTTTACTGTCGCAAATTTTAATTGCGCCAGGGATTGCCTTTTCTACAGTAAATTTTTCAAAAAGTAATTTTTTACTGTCGCAAATTTTAATTACGCCAGGGATTGCCTTTTCTATAGTAAATTTTTCAAAAATTAATTTTTTACTGTCGCAGATTTTAAATACGCCAGGGATTCCCTTTTCTATAGTAAATTTTGCAAAAAATAATTTTTTACTGTCGCAAATTTTAATTACGCCAGGGATTGCCTTTTCTACAGTAAATTGTTCAAAAATTAATTTTTTACTGTCGCAAATTTTAAATACGCCAGGGATTGCCTTTTCTATAGTAAATTTTGCAAAAAATAATTTTTTACTGTCGCAAATTTTAATTACGCCAGGGATTGCCTTTTCTACAGTAAATTTTTCAAAAATTAATTGTTTACTGTCGCAAATTTTAATTACGCCAGGGATTGCCTTTTCTACAGTAAATTTTTCAAAAAATAATTTTTTACTGTCGCAAATTTTATTGCGCCAGGGATTGCCTTTTCTATAGTAAATTTTTCAAAAAATAATTTTCTACTGTCGCAAATTTTAATTACGCCAGGGATTGCCTTTTCTATAGTAAATTTTACAAAAATTAATTTTTTACTGTCGCAAATTTTAAGTACGCCAGGGATTGCCTTTTCTATAGTAAATTTTGCAAAAAATCTTTTTTTACTGTCGCAAATTTTAATTACGCCAGGGATTGCCTTTTCTACAGTATATTTTTCAAAAAATAATTTTTTACTGTCGCAAATTTTAATTACGCCAGGGATTGTCTTTTCTATAGTAAATTTTTCAAAAATTAATTTTTTACTGTCGCAAATTTTAATTACGCCAGGTATTGCCTATTCTACAGTAAAATTTTCAAAAATTAATTTTTTACTGTCGCAAATTTTAATTGCGCCAGGGATTGACTTTTCTATAGTAAATTTTTCAAAAAATAATTTTCTACTTTCGCAAATTTTAATTACGCCAGGGTTTGCCTTTTCTACAGTAAATTTTTCAAAAAATAATTTTTTACTGTCGCAAATTTTGATTACGCCAGGGATTGATTGCCTTTTCTATAGTAAATTTTTCAAAAATTAATTTTTTACTGTCACAAATTTTAAATCCGCCAGGGATTGCCTTTTCTACAATAAATTTTTCAAAAATTAATTTTTTACTGTCGCAAATTTTAATTACGCCAGGGATTGCCTTTTCTATAGTAAATTTTGTAAAAAAT